>QLIY01001847.1:0-27547 GCA_003260075.1 Phallusia mammillata
CACCGGTCCGCGGACCGGCGGTTGAGAACCACTGATGTAAGACATGCCTGGTAATTTCTTCACACAGGTTGAAGCAAAACGAAAGAATCTCCTGCGCCACCCACTGGTTGTTAGTATGTTGAATTACAAGTGGAAAAAATTTGTGAGGCTTGTGTATTGTCTCAATTTTTCGCTCTACTTGATGTTCATGATATTTTTTAACATGTACATGTTGACGATGCCTCCACCATATTCTATTGGTAAGTTTCTGTCTCGACACACACAAAGTTGCCATGATGCATAACTTTATTCAGTTAGTTATAAACACTTAAACTAGTAATATCTTGGGGCAGTTGCTGGACTGCTGTCAATTTAAACTAACTTTAGTTTTCGGTACTCTGAAAATAAACGCGACCTAAATTACTATCAAAAACTAATTTCCACACAGATTTGGGTAACGTGACATCATCATGCTTGGCAATAATCACTGAAGCGCAAAATATTTTGTCATTGTCCTTTCGGAAATTAGTTTGTCATAAGAGGTGAAAAATTTATGTGTTAATCTACGGACAGTTATACATATACATGTCACAACAAACTAACAGCCGTTCAAATTCACAATCGTGTTAAATAGATATCATATGTTGCGCTCCATACATGATAATATCAATTACGTCGTACTTAAAACAGTAGTTTTTTTTTTAAATCATGATTTAAATAAAAAACGGACATATTCTTTACATCAGCCAGATGTGTCATCCAAATATGTTTTATTAGGTGAGTTTGTTCCTTTCACTTGTTTAGAATCTTAAGCCTAACAACCTCTTGATTTCCTCTATAACTAAACAACAACAAAACTTTTCCAGTTATATCAGGTTTACTCACAAATGATTACTTATTTTCAAAACTTCACAAACCTTCTCGAAGTTTCGCTTTACGTTCTTGCGATTCTCACTGTTTATTCAGACACAAGTTCAGCTGGACCAAACTACTTAGGTGTACGAGAGGTGGGTAACTTATCCCGCAAGTTAGACGTTTTCTGTAATCTTTTGTTGCTTACAGGATTGGCAGTGGCAGGTTGGAGCAGTCAGCATTTTGCTTTCGTGGATGGTTTTGATCATGTTCATACGAAACTTGCCAACATTTGGTATTTATGTTCTAATGTTTACCGAAGTTCTTCAAACATTTACGAATTTTTTTGTCGTGTTTCTTCTCTTCATATTGGGCTTTGCGTTCAGTTTTCATTGTTTGCTACAAAATCAGGTGAGTTGCATGCCATTTTTGCACAGCGTTCCAGAGTAGTTTAATTAAGACTTAGAAACAAAATTATAATGACCAAAACACCCATCTTGTAGACTGAAACGTAGTCATTTTACTGCACAACGTTTCGATAAAATACGCAATTGATTAGCCTTTTCTCATGTACATGCGCTGGCGTTACGAGTAATAAAATGTTTTATTTAACATCAAATGTAATTTTGTCAAGATACTCTTCACGTCCGTGTCTTGTATACAACCTAAATATATACCTAAATCTCTGTTTTGGATTCACTGTCTCCTTTACTGTAAACGTATTTGTTAAATTGTGTTTGTGACATAGTATGCATTTCGGGAATGGTGGAACGCGTTGATCAAGACTTCACTCATGATGACCGGGGACCTTGGATTTGAAGACATTTTTGTAGCAGAAGCTGAGGCGATTGAGACTGGAGCAGAAAGTCACACAATAAGTGTTTCCACTGTAAGTTTGCAAAAGCCGTCCTTGCTTCGTACCTTAGTTGTTGTTGTTTTTTCATTGTTTACAACTTTACATTTTTTCTACAGGTGAACTACAAACCTGTGTCTTATATTCTCTTCGTGGTATTTGTCATTATAATGAGCATCATTCTTATGAACTTACTGGTACACGCTTAGGCCCGAAACTCCTGTACAGTTACCAACTAATACACGGTGTTACAGCAATAACCTGTTTAGGTTTAGTAGTGTGAAAAATTTTAGGTGTAAAATTTGCATGCGATTAGTACCAGTCAATTCCAAAGAACCATACATTAAAGTTATGGTCTTTACAGGTTAGTGCTTTTGATTATTCAATTCGTGGGGAACGATCTTTGCGCGCGATTATTCATTTCCTGGGACCGCGATACAATGAACTTTATATCCTTACAGGTCGGTCTTGCAGTCGATGACATCCAAGGTGTGCAAGAAAATGCAGAACTTGAAGGTTTGGCAATGCAGGTAAGTGATGTGTTAACATAATGGTTACACTTTCTACCGGCTAGTAATTTCTTATGAAAACTACTGCAAATTCCCAACTCGTTATCTTAATTGTTTAGTCGACGGAAAAATAACAAAATAGCGACGATGTTTTTTCTCTTTTAATTTTTAATATGTGTATGTACATCTACCCGTGTGTAAATTGTAATTATTACCAATCTTTATCTTGTGTTTTGCAGGTAAAACTAACTCTGGATGTCCAGTACTCATTGCCTCTGTTTATTCGACGCCTGGTTTTACAGGAGTATCGACTATCGACTATATTTCCCCAATTTGTACCGCAAAAAGTCGACTTTTATTCATTGGTGGCATTCGGAGAAAAACTTGAACCACTTAACCATCAAAGAAGATCTTAACTCTAAAAAGGTTGTAAACCCCTTTTTTATAAAGTTAAGCTAAATACAAATGCTTTTTTATATGCTGGAACTCCTTTTCAGTGTATTGGCGAGTTTTGTGGTCTCAACATTATTTTTGATTAGTTTTTGTATTGTCTAAATTTTCCAGAACGAGCGCGACAAGCTCGAAGATCAGGTTGACTTTCTACAAGAAAAAATGGTAGCCCTTGACAACCGTTCAAGGTCAATGGAGAGTATGATCTCTGCAATCATGTCGCATTTCGATATTGGTGGGAACAAAGATAACGACAATGATGCCAGCAACTAGTGACGTCATTATCTGTTTACTAAATGCGTATATTTAAACCTTGTTTTAGCATTCCCTTAATATTGTAACAAATACCTTAGTTTTGACTTAAAGCGTTTTAATTTTATTTGTACACATGTGTGTGTTTTTACATGTATCTGTCGAAGCGTATGAAGTGTAATTCTTTCCTATGTATCCATTGCATTACTGCCTAACGATATTTTTTAAGTAGTGATTATCACAAAACTCTGTTAATGTACAAAGCAAATTATGTGAAAAAGTGAAGGTTGTGTTTCAATAAATGTTACAAAGTTCCAACAAGTTACAATTTAATTCTACCCCCCCCCCCCCCCCCCCCCCCCCCCCCCCCCCCCCCCCCCCCCCCCCCCCCCCCCCCCTTCCCCAGACCCTGTTGTGTCTGTGGGCCGAAAACGTAAATATCTTACAATATTCACCTACCACACACGCTGTGTCAACATCAAAACAAGGCGTATATAATGTGGTATTTACATGCGTGGAAAATATAATGAAAGCAGAAAGTGCAATACAGTTTTGGGTTATAAGTCAGAGTTGTGAACCGAACGCCCAAACCCGGAAGTACGAGCCTGAAGCATAAGCCCGAACCCGAATCGTTTTTAAAAAACAAGTTTTGTCTGGAAAAGTTTAAATGACAGCCTAGTACATAAGAAGCCTACAAAAAGTGCAACCGTGTAAAATTTTGTTAAGAAACACATACATAATGCATATTAATAGACAATGACTTAAACAGGGCACTTAAGTTTAACACATAGCTACTTAGCTAGATAATTTACTTGACTTAAATTTTTAGCATGTTAAAAGATTGGTGATAAATTTTGTCATCGCATATTTCAATGAAAATAAAAGTCGTGACAATTAAACAATCTTGAATATGATTTAGTTGCATTACATTCTTTNCAATGACTTAAACAAGGCACTTAAGGGCTGTTCGCATAAGGTTAAGTTTAACAACTAACTACTTAGCTAGACAATTTACTTGACTTAAATTTTAGCATGTTAAAAGATTGGTGATAAATTTTGTCATCGCATATTTCAATGAAAATAAAAGTCGTGACAATTAAACAATCTTGAATATGATTTAGTTGCATTACATTCTTTGAATTTGAAACCATCAAACAGTTTTGGAAAAGCGTACATAAAATGTACAATAATGTGCAACATGCAAAAATAAAAAAATATTGGGTCACAAACAAACAAATTAAACCAACGCTTTTCGACAAAGACATTTTGTTACATAATGAAAAACACGAAAGTATTCTATTTAAAAAGTCGCACAAAAAACGTTTTTAGCAAAAACAGGTTTCAAAAATTTTTTGTGCACGTGTAAGGCACATTAGCAAAAGAAGGTGCATCAGCCGCATATTTGAGGCCAAGCAGGGCGACTAACATATCCACGATAACGTCGGATTGCTTCAAATAAACCGGCTAAGTCGTTGCTGAGTTGCATGAGACGAATCACTTCAAGTTGCTCCACAACCGCGGGTCTCCAACGGGGGTCTATGTAACGCAGAAAGAAGCTATCCCGTCCGATACGTAAGTATTCTTTAAAAAGGTGTCCGACCTGTTGAATTTAATCTTTTGCTGGTTATCTTTACAAATTTAAGTTTTACAAGAATGAACAACAATATTTCCTAATATTTGTGGCACTTTTTAATATCAAAGAACAACAGTTGTCTGAATAACACTTGGTAGATTAGGCCCTACTTTAGAAGCATGATTGCTATTATACCATTCTTGTTTCTACGATTCGTCCTTATTTTAACAGACGGCGTCTTAGACACATTCTTTCACTGGTTGATTAGACCAATCTATATTTTAACTTAGCGCTCTTTCTTTCTTTTTTTCTTAGTTTTAACAACTTTAGTAGTTTTACTTTAACCCAAACGTTCGCCAGCACGATTTGTAACGCAAACAAGGAAAGGCCATAGAATAAATTTTAGTACGACATTTAGTTTGTACAACTAATTTTTGTACAACTAAAATTTTATTTGAGAAGATTTTGGATTTCTTTTAGTGTAAGTCTTTAACCCGGGTATACTTTTTAGGTTTATATTGAAGACAGCCCTTTCTAAAGGTTATGAAAGAACAACTATAGTTGTTTATGAAACCAAACTTACCAGGCTATATCCGTTTTGGAACAATTGCGGTTGAGAGTATGGACCAATTCCATAAAGTGACAACACACCCTGGTTCAACTGAGCAAAAAAACGTTTTGTTTGTTTTTTCGTGTTTGTTAAGTTAAGTTAAAATCGAATTAAAGTAGTTCCATGAGAATTTGCAGAGAAATAAATGAAATCAGTAAACATCTGGTGAGCAATTAAACAATTAGTGGAAAATTTTAGGATGAAAATAGACTGCACAAAGTACGGATAGCATTAGTATATCTTGCTGTTTAGAAACAATCACATCGGTGCCCATTCTAGTCAGCGCCAAGGACTGTAATTTACCATCTCATTCACATTTGTTTGAAAAAGTAAATAAAAAACGATCTACAGTAACATCAAAGTCCTAAACATTTATTTATCATACCTACCAATGCGTTGACAAGGAAGATTTTCACTTGCTCGAAATGAAGTAGCTCTGGACAATACGAAGAACATCCGCTATTAATTTGATTCTGTAAAAAAGCAGAGGAATATAAAACAGCCGCATATTTAGGGCCAAGCAGGACAACTAACATATCCACGATAACGCCGGATTGCATTAAATAAACCGACTAAATCGTTGCTAAATTGCATGAGACGAATTGCTTCAAGTTGCTCCAACACCGCTGGCCCCCCCCCCCCCCCCCCCCCCCCCCCCCCCCCCCCCCCCCCCCCCCCCCCCCCCCCCCCCCCCCCCCCCCCCCCGAGGGCCATGGGACACATACTTCCATATAGATGGAAGAAGCTATGCCGTCCAATACGTACGTATTTCTCGAACAGTTGTCGGACCTGTTGAATTTATTCATTTGTTGGTTATCTTTACAAATCATAGATTTACAAAAAACAATCTACGATAATATTTGTGGCACTTTTAAACCTTAAATTACAACGGTTGTCTGAATAACACATTGTACATTAGGCACTAATTTAAAAGGATGGTTGCTACTATACCGTTTTTATTTTAACGACATGTGGTAATGGGCGACGTTTTAGAAACATTTCAGCCCTGGTTGATCGGAATAATCTATAGTTTTACTTTGAGCTTATTTCTCTTGGTTTTAACTTTTATTAGTTTTACTTAGGGTTGGCACGCCGGTCAATTGACCAGTCAATTACGGTATAATGTACGTACATATCAAGCTTTTGTACATTTCTTGTTTGTCATGAATGGAGATGTGACAACAGCACAACAGCATAAGTTACAATTTAAAGCAGAATAATCGAGTTTTGCAATTAAATCTCAGTCAAAATTTAACTTCATCTGATTTAATCACAGTACGCCAGACCTATTGAGGGCCATACTGAATCAGCTGGTCACTAAGCATTCACCACCATATTTCAAGGCATAGGCTAGAAAAAATCTAGCCGGTGGTGGGATTCGAACCCACGATAAGAGACTTTCCTGAACTCAAGGGCTGATCCCAGTTATGAATTTATGTTCATCTTAACTCAACCTGATGTATACAGAAAATTTATGAGAATCCAGTTTATAAAGTGATTACTAAATGAAAAATACTGACACACAGTCAGGGCCATTGATAAAATAAAGCATGCAATGCAGTCGGACAAGTCCGTAAAATAATATAAACTGAACGTTTCCAAGTTCACAAACTACTTTACATGAGTTGAAACCTTCATTTATGTTACTCATGATTTATAAGAAGATTAAACTTTCCCCCCCCCCTGTGATTACTGAATGAAAATTACAGACACACAGATGGGGCCATTGATGTAATGAAGCATGCAATGCAGTCGAAAAAGTCTGTAATATAATACAAACTGGACATTCCCTATTTCACAAACAAATTTACATGAGTTGAAACCTTCATTTTCGTTACTTACGGTTTAGGAGAAGAATTAACTTTCAAGCCCCCCCCCCTGTATAGTATTTGACCGATATTTGACCTATTTGACAAGTATTTGACCTGTGACCAGATTTTATTTGACCGGTCAAATGCCCAACCCTTTTTTTACTTTAACCCAAATGTTCTCCAGCATGACTTGTAAGCACAAGCAAGAAAAGGCCCCAGAATAAATTTTAGGACAAGTTTTACCCCCCCCCCCTTAACTAAAATTGCAATTTAATAATGTGTATAGTATTTGACCGATATTTGACCTATTTGTCAAGTATTTCACCGGTCAATTGACCAGATTTTATCTGACCGGTCAAATGCCCAACCGTAGTTATAAGTAACTTTTCGTAAAGTATGTTTTAAGTAACACACAACTTACAATTTTTTTTTGTTGATGCTGTACTTAAAACAATAGCAAAATATTGGTGGTTGAAATAAATGTCCTAATGTTTGCAATGCCCCCCCCCCCTTTTACTGAGTACGACTAATTTTACTGTAAAAATTTAGTTTTTTAAGTGTAAGTCTTTAACCCCGGATTCGTTGCTTAGGTTTAGGTTGATGACACCCATTTCTAAAGGCTATATGGAAGAACAATTATAGTTGTTTATGAAACCAAACTTACCAAGCTATATCTGTATTGGTACAGTTGCGTTTCAGAGTATCGATCAATTCCACAAAGTGACGACACACCTCGGTTTAACTGAGCAAATAAACGTTGTCCCCCCCCCCAGGACCTGCCCAGGCCAACTTTGATGGAAACACAATTTCAAATTCTTCAATATACATAGCTGCGGGAAATTGTAGTAAGCTTTTCTGCATTTCGAATTTTTATTAAATATGAAATTTTCACATTTTAAGTTTTTTTGTTCAAGCAATACTGGTGCTGCAACTTTAACGTTATAAGGATGCCCCCCCCCCGGAAATTGTAGTAAGCTTTTCTGCATTTCGAATTTTTATTAAATATGATATTTTCACATTTTAATTTTTTTTGTTCAAGCAATACTGGTGTTGCAACTTTAACGTTATAAGGATACCCCCCCCCCACATAATGTATGAGTTTTATGCTTCGTTTGTTGGTGCAATGTAAGGTGTTTTAAAGAAATTTGTTGTTTTAACAGAATTTACCTATTTTTACCTTTCAAACCCTACAATTTTTGTTTGTGTCCAATGTTGGTTTGTTGTACATGTTTGGTCAAGATACAGTGCTTCAAATTTATTTAAATTTACACAGAAGTTAGTTGTTTATTTAAGTTGATCCTTCCAAAGTTAGACCCCGAATGACTAAACGGTTCACCCACATCCAAAACATAAAATTTAAATGTCTGTCCTGACTAAAGTACGTAATCTAAGAGTTGATCCTCCCAAAGTTAGACCCCGAATGACTAAACGATTCACCCACACCAAAACAGGAACCTTGTTTAGTGTAGGTTATATGTTTAGTATTCAAATTTTTGCCTTAATTAGCCAAAAAGTCACCTTTACGTTTTCAAAAGCACCGATAATGGTCCTCAAATTCTCGTTGTCAGCTAGGCCATGGCATGACCATGGGTCACTAAAGGTTGACTTGCAGGTATTACTAACAACGATTTTTTGTTACAACATGAATTGATCTGTCAAAATGAATCAATACTTAAGTCTTGTAAAAATTAGGCAAAACGGTGTTGTTGAAAACTAAGGAATGTGTGCTATTAAAAACCATGTCAAAAGGTCATTACATGGTCGTTTGGCATCTGCAACGTTAGACGTTACTGCAGATCATTGGTATTCATTTTCTGAAAGGAAGTTAAGTGAAAATTAGCCCCAGTGGTTACCCTTCTAGACCACAAAGTATAAAACGTTTTTGTATGTTGCTGCGCACCACAAACAAAAGGTTTCTGTAGTGTATTGGTATAATAAAGGCAACAGAACATACGCTACTTGTGTTTTTGCATTACTTGGTGGACGGTTTTGCACATGGTAGTTAGGGGGGTGGTAACAGCCTTATGACGTCAGAAGTGTTGACGAATGTTGCTTAGATCAACTCTAGTTGTCAGAACTTTTAAAATTGTCTGAATTGGATAAAATTTTGCATGTCTGTTGATTGGGTCATTGTGTTTTTATATTTCATACTTTTGGGTGTTGAACCCTATCAGTTACCCCACTAACCCCTAAAATGGGCCATTTTTTTAAACGGTGTTGAAATTAGATTAAATTTGGACAGCTTGTAGAACTTGTCACTTATAGGTGTCCATTGTTGTGTTTAACCCTGTAGCCCCAATGTCTACCCCTCGAGCCCCTCAAAAGGGTGAATTTTTTAAACATTGTCCGAACTGGATGAAATTTGGACATCTTAAAGAGTGTGCTACTGATAGTTGTTGTTTGTTATGTTCAATCCCGTCCCCCCACATTTACCCCACAAGCCCCCCAAAATGGTTCAATGTTTTAAACAATGTCAGAATTGAGTGAAATTTGGATAGCTTCTAGAGTGTGCCATTTATGTAGAATGTTGAGTTTTACCCTTTTGTCCCAACATTTACCCCATAAGCCCCCCAAAATAGTTCAATTTTTTTAAACAATGTCTGAATTACATGAAATTAGGACAGCTTGTTGATTGTTGTGTTCAACCGTGTTTAATTTGCCATTAATAGGAGCTGATTATTTTGTTTTAGCCTATATTCTAACTATTTAACTCTTTTTTCAGATAGACGATAAAATAGAAAAACCTTTAAAAATGTATTAATGGAATGAGTTTAAATAGTTTGCACTCTTCATAGCATATTGGTTAATGTACAGTATAGATCACTGTGTTTGACCTTACAATACCAAGCTTTCTCATTGTTGTCTCTTGAAATGCATTATTTACAACTTTGCATGTGTGGGGGACCCGTGAGTTTCTGCTTGCAGAAACAACCATATAAAATAAGTGTAGGAAATATATTAACATTTCAAAATAGGTTATAGTATATATGCAAGGGAAATATGTGCTAATCCACCCTTCTAGTTTTAAATGAGCTATTTCACAAAATCACAAAAATATCTTATACAGGCTGCATTTTTACTGCTTTGGTTCCGGTATGGGGCCAACACCAAACAAAATATAGAAAATTGTAACTATGGGTACCCTTTCCTGAAGGGGACACATATTGGTTTTGTCCGTATTTTTTTTTCTTTTTTCTNTCCCATAAACCTATAGCTTTTTATTTTACCAAAACTACATCCCTAACCGAAAAAGAACCTAACTGCACAAAAAGCGGTTAACCTCGAAAGCCAAAGAGAGGCCACAAGCTGGTTTTAATAAAAGGCGTCTTGTTTGACCAAACAGATATAAAATACACAAACCAACTGCACCTTACAATTCAACCAAAAGCTACACACAACAGGACACGATTTACCATAGGACACCCAGAGAAGGCTAACTGTACTTTCCATCCAACGAAACTGGTTAATGTGTATCAACGAATGGTGTAACGACAAACAATGTACATCCGGGTTATTACGTGGGCAATCAGGCATGGCCAACTCGATACAAAACTTGCCATAGGGGAATAAATAATGAATACAGCATAGCGAAAAAAGAAAACAACAATTAGACAGATAACACTGAGTAAGTGACTCGTAAGTGTACAAAGATAAAACTAAATTTAAATTAATCGACAAAAAAGTTCAAATTAGTAAACATAGTTTAAAAATATCAAAACATTACCCATTAAACATAACTAGTTAGATCAGGGGTGGGCAAACTACGGCCCGCGGGTCGCATGCGGCCCGGCAAAGGAGTTCATGCGGCCCGCCAAATGTTAGTGAATTTTAAAGAGAATGTTAGTAACGCTGAATAGTATTATGAGCACAGCCGACGAGTTTTAAAAAATACCGGGGTTGCGACTTGCCGATACCTATACCATGTGCAGTATCTGTACCCGTACCATACTTTGGAACTAAACACAGACACTTTTTACGTGCTTTATAGCCGGTTGTGTCTGCCACGTTATTTTGCAAATCGTCACTTGACAAAATTTCTTTGTTCGATAAAGGTAAATAAAAGTAAAAGCGATTCACGTTTTCAAACAGCCTATTTTGCACTGTTGACGCCAAAACTTTGTTCACATTGGATCAAGTTTAGGTCGTTGCAATACTTTGCAAACGGACATTAAACACGGCTTTAGAATCGTTAACACATTAATGTTGGCGCAATAATTTCTTGACAAAAAGACGTGGTGTAGCCTATGTTGCAACAAATGCTTGTTTATTTTGAAACATTTGCAATTGTGGCGTTTCAACCAATATTTGTCCAATAATTTCAGTGACAACAAACGTATTTGCACATAGGTGAAAATATACTCCGTTAATACTTTGGGCAAAATCAGGGGTGCACAACTTGCGGCCGTACGGCTACATGCGGCCGCGGAGACGAGTTTGTGAGGCGGTGACCATGTATGTCAAAAAATACACGTGCTGGCGGCGGTGACGTAACTAAATTATTTTGCCAAATAATTTGATTTTGAAACTGCTAAAAACAGATTTCGTAAGACTGGAGAAAAAGATTACCAGCATAGTAACCAATTGCGCCAGGCTTTTTATCCGCTTATTGTGTGCAAACAATGCGAAAGAACAGGCACCGCAATCGTCACAACACAGATTATGACGTCATAAACAGTTAGCTCCGTTTAGCTAAACTTATGCGTCAAGTAAGAAATTTTTGATCTGAGCATTTTAGGCGGCTTTAAATGGTATATATAGGATACAAACCTAATTCTTTACACCAGTTATATAAAAAAAAAACAAGCAAGCAATTGGGGGCCGTTGGTAAAATACTATGCGGCCCCCTCAGATTAAGAACTTTTGAATGCGGCCCTTGCACTGAAAAGTTTGCCCACCCCTGAGTTAGATAAATCACAGTACGCCAGGCCTTTGTCTAGCCTACGCTTTGCCATATGGTGGTGCATGCCGGCTGGTTCGGTATGGCGCCTTCAAAGGGCCTGCTGGCGTACTGTGATTTGTATATGAGTGTGCCGTGATCGCTGGTCTGCATAGACGCTTCAGGGCTGATCCCAGTTATGAATTAATGTTCATCCTAACTAGTTAGGTAATGTTTTAGTGTTTTTGAACTATGTTTACTTAAAATTTTCACTTTATCATCTTTTAGTTTTATAATCCAAATTGATTGCCGGTTTAACACCGAAAAACGGGGATATGGATGGACATGACACATTTTATTCCCATGCAACTCTTTCCTTTCGTGTGCCCAGCTGAATATTGCATCAAGCCGCGAAAGGCGCAATCCCCAAATCAGGAACCTCACATTTTGGTGCAGTTTAAACCACATCCCGATTACAAATCTGAATTTTTGTAAATACGACACACCCGAAAAAGGATAAAGTCATCTTATCTAACAGACGTCAAAAAGCTTTCAAAAATTGTAGGTAACTTCATTTTGCGTCATGTGTTCCTAGAGTTCGGCTTAACAAATCATATTCAGGTGTTCGTACAATATAAATGGAAGCTTTCACTTGTAAATTTACAATTTAATCAAAAAAAGTTCTGATAATTATTTGTCTAACTTTTTTGACAGCCGTCTTTCGTAAGTGATAGTTGATAACGAGAGGTTATACATTTAAATCTAATGAAGTTTTTTTTTGTTTGTAATGGTATTTGTAGACACCTCAAAGAGTGGTACCAAATAAAAACCAGAAACATATATTATTGGTGTCCTAGTTTTAAAACCCTGAGGTTAGATTTGTGTTCTTTTATTGGTGAAAACCCGATCCATGAATTTTTTTTCGCAAATGCTAACGTTCCTTTAACAGAACCACGCAGTTGAGTACAAATAATGTAACATTCCGGACAATGCTTTCAAAGGTTCATCGTCATGATACTACCCCCCCCCCCCCCCCCCCCCCCCCCCCCCCCCCCAGAAACATCAAATTAGTGTTGTTTAAATCAACACTTGACTGGACTCGACTCGACTCGACTTGACTCTACAAAGGCTATACTGTTATATAAGTGTATTTAGGCAGTTTATTGATCCTGGGCAAATAATGTATGCAAATTATACTCCCGGAATAGAGTATTTAATTTTGGAAGTTTAAAAATGAAGGTATTACACAGCAACTATGCTTGTTTATTCTCTCATGTCACGGTTTTGGCACTCTACATTAAGATAAGAATTGCATTACATTTAGATCAGTGGTGGGATTCAGTTGGTTCGCACCGGTTCTATAGAACCGTTTCACGAAATTTTATGAGATCTGCGAACCGGTTAGCATTATTGGTTACTGTCAAAAACAGAAATAGCAAATAATGGCCTTCTGACTGCAACTGACCTTTGTGTATATTTGAAACATTGACTTTTATGAACAGCAATGATATCCCCTCAGCTGTGTTACTCTTTCCATCTTTAATCTTTTTCAACCATGCTATATGACATAACCAATACTCAGAAATCTAGCCTATAAGGGTTATTTTGTGTTTTAGTCTTGTGCTAAATATTCTACTTGAAACATTTTACCTCCGCTATTTATAAAACACTCTTTATTTTCGACATTATTCCCTTTTTAGATTCTTTTGCATCAAAAATCGTAGAAAATCTGGCTTTGGGTTCAGTCTATTTTGCCGTAGATCCCATATTTAGATTGTAGCATAATTTACATCTGGTCCTAGAAAATCTTTGTAGTATATATAATTGCTTTCGGAGAGAAACGCATGGGCAACAGATGCAAAGCTTTTTAACGTGTTTCTGTTGTTAGGGGAGACAAAACAAGCTGTATGGTGGAAAGTCCAAATAATAGGGCCAAATAATTGGGCGTTGGTGACGAATTATAAGCTGATTTTTATAGGAGATTGTTGGGGTAATTGGAGTAGATTCCTAGTCCTATGTAGCAAGTCATTACCTGCAATATGAAGTGTCCAAATGCTATGCAATTTGGACAAAAGTATTTTACAACTATAGCCAGCCGAAAAAGTATCATTAAGATACATTAAACTATTTCACCAGGTGCATAAGCTACGACGGAGAAAAAACACAGGGCAAAATAGGTCATATTCAGAATGGGCCCCTAGTGACTATTCCACACACTTATATACAACCGGACCTATAACACTCAAATATGTCAAGATTTATTCCTTACATAAAAGACAAGGAGAAAATACAATGCATTGGTAGATGTTATGTATATTATATGGCGGTACGGTACTTGGATGTGCTTGCNTGACGGGCAGCATACTTTTGACTGACATTTCCAGCATTGAAAATATGTGTCAGAAGTCCACACAAACACATGACATTAAAATCTCTAAAAGTTGCACATTTCCTTATGGTAGCTTTAGGCTTTTACTAGATAAACTTGATGGGAACAAAATACAGGTTTGAAAGCTTAATAAAATGGTACATGTTTACTGAGTTTTTTATTATTTGTGCTGTATTAATTTAGGACTTTGTTATCACCAACAACATGTCTGTTCAAATGATAAAAGACCTTAGCAAAACAACACCAAAAATTGATGGCCAACTTACCATTGCATGTCATGATGATTCCACTGCTCTTGCATTTCTTGAAAAGTTGAGCAAACATTACCAACCAGCACAAAAGGTATGCTGCACCAGTTTGTGTTGAGTAAGCTTTACAGTTGTGCCATACAGATAAATGTGGTTAACAGGTTTATCACATATACCATTTAAAAGCTTGTGTAATGTAGAGTGCACTTTGTAATGTTTACTGAATTACTCATTAATACAACCCCTTTGCTAAAATGCTGATTATGAGTCCATTGTTTGTGTTTGTTTCCTTTTTCTTCAGCAGAGTTTGTTCATGCAAATTTCACCTGATTGATGAATATATGTTCTGTTTTGCCTTTTGACCCTATCAATTATCTCACTTGCCTCCTAAACTGGGTAAAATAGTAAACCAATGACCGAATTGCATAAAATTTAGACAGTTTGAAGAATATGCCATTGTGAGTTGTTCCTTGTTGTGTTAAACCATGTAGCATTTTAATGTCAAAAAATGTAAACAAAGTTAGAAATAAATAAACATTGGATATGTACTTTACATGGAATAATTTTTTGAGCAGAATATTGAGTGCTATGATGTGGTTTCTCGCATGATTGTCAGAAAATGTATTGTTTACAACTTTCTGTGTGTGGGTACCTATAAGTCTGCCTGCAGATAAGAGCATCAAAATAATTTCGCTGATATAAAAATAAGTATGGGGGAACATTTAACTAAATAGGGGTATGTGCAATGGTAATATGAAATGAGTCAACTTCTAGTTAGATGTTTATTTTCAAGCAATGTAATGAGTTCAATAAAGTTAATATTTTATTTATCTCTTGTTAAATATTTTTATTTAAAAATGTTCTTGTTTAACTTAGCAATAATATAGTTCCATAAGTTTTAGGGGGGGGGGCCTTTATAAAATGGTCCATGTTTACTGAGTTTTTTTTATTATTTGTGCTGTATTAATTTAGGACTTTGTTATCACCAACGACATGTCTGTGCAAATGATAAAAGACCTTAGCAAAACAACACCAAAAATTGATGGCCAACTTACCATTGCATGTCATCATGATTCCACTGCACTTGAAAAGTTGAGCAAACATTACCAACCAGCACAAAAGGTATGCTGCACAAGTTTGTGTTGATTAAGCGTTATGGTTGTACCATTCAGATTAAATCTGGTTAACAGATTTATGACATATTCAATTTAAAAGCTTGGGTAATGTAGAGCACACTTTGTAATGTTTACTGAATTACTTATTAATACAACGCCTTTGCAAAATGCTAAGATTATGAGTCCATTGTTTGTGTGTGTTTCCTTTTTCTGGGGGGGGGGAAGTCCACACAAACACATGACATTAGAATCTCTAAAAGTTGCACATTTCCTTATGGTAGCTTTAGGCTTTTACTAGATAAACTGGATGGGAACAAAATACAGGTTTGAAAGCTTTATAAAATGGTACATGTTTACTGAGTTTTTTATTATTTGTGCTGTATTAATTTAGGACTTTGTTATCACCAACAACATGTCTGTTCAAATGATAAAAGACCTTAGCAAAACAACACCAAAAATTGATGGCCAACTTACCATTGCATGTCATGCTGATCCCATTGCACTTGAAAGGTTGAGCAAACATTACCAACCAGCACAAAAGGTATGCTGCACAAGTTTGTGTTGATTGAGCGTTACGGTTGCACCATACTGATTAAATCTGGTTAACAGGTTTATCACATACTCCATTTAAAAGCTTGGGTAATGTAAAGCGCACTTTGTAATGTTTATTGAATTACTTATTAATACAACCCCTTTGCTAAAATGCTAAGATTATGAGTCCATTGTTTGTGTGTGTTTCCTTTTTCTTTAGCAGAGTTTGCCCATGCAAACTTCACCTGATTGATGAATATATGTTCTGTTTTGCCTTTTAGCCCTATCAATTATCTCACTTGCCTCCTAAACTGGGTAAAATAGTAAACGGGGGGGGGGGAAATTTAGACAGTGGAAGAATATGCCATTGTGAGTTGTCCCTTGTTGTGTTAAACCATGTAGCATTTGAATGTCAAAAAATGTAAACAAAGTTAGAATTAAATAAACTTTGAATATGTGCTTTACATGGAATTATTATTTGAGCAGAATATTGAGTGCTATGATGTGGTTTTTCGCATGATTGTCAGAAAATGTATTGTTTACAACTTTCTGTGGGGGGGGGGGTTCAAAAAAAGTAAACAAAGTTAGAATTAAATGAACTTTGAATATGTGCTTTACATTGAATAATTATTTGAGCGGAATATTGATCGCTATGATGGGGTTTTTCGCATGATTGTCAGAAAATGTATTGTTTACAACTTTCTGTGTGTGGGTATAGTCTGCCTGCAGATAGAAGCTTCAAAATAATTTCACTGATATAAAAATAAGTATGGGGGAACATTTAACTAAATAGGGGTATGGGGGGGGGGGAAAGTTTTTTGTTTAGGTGGTGCTTTTACGCTGTACCGGCATCGGCATTAAAAGTTTTCCAAACTTTTGCATAGATCACATTGCTGCATTGTCACTGGTAGATTGTGAACTATCAACTGTATTTCTTACAAAGCTTGCAGCTTTAATTTCTCAACTTCAGCAACCAGTATGTTCCCTAATTTTTATTGTTGCAATACCTATTTGTGTAATGTATATCTTCCTTATACTTACTAAAATGTGCAACTTTTGACTATTTTTTCCAGTTGAATGTATATTTGAATTCTATTGCACAGATATGTATTCATTTTGTTTTAAATTGTACTTATAAATAATAGAACCAATTTAAAGTGACTTTAGCAAATAAAACATTTTTTTATTAAGATGAAATCACTGGATATCGATGGAAATCTAATACCCAGATCAGTTTTGAAACAACTGATGAGCCAGGATGTTGTTGAGAAATTGGATAAGTTGTATGTGACACAATATCAAATATCAGAAGAGGGAATTCAAGCTGTCGGCAAAGTTGATTTGTATGCAAACATTACCAAGGTATTAAGTTTAGAAGGGGGGGGGGAAAAGTTAATATTTTATTTATCTCTTAGAAAAATGTTCTTGTTTAACTTAGCAATAATATAGTTCCATAAGTTTTAGGGGGGGGGGAGAAAAATGTTCTTTTTACATTGTTCTTGTTTAACTTAGCAATAATATAGTTCCAAGTTTTAAAAGTTTTTTGTTTAGGTGGCGCTTTTACACTGTACCTGTATCTTCGGCATGGACAACATTTCAAACTTTTGCATAGATCACATTGCTGCATTGTCACTGGTAGATTGTAAACTATCAACTGTATTTCTTACAAAGCTTGCAGCTTCAATTTCACAACTTCAGCAACCAGTATGTTTCCTAATTTTTATTGTTGCAATACCCATTTGTGTAATATATATCTCCCTTATACTTACTAAAATGTGCAACTTTTGACTATTTTTTCCAATTGAATGTATATTTGAATTCTATTGCACAGATATGTATTCATTTAGTTTTAAATTGTATTTATAAATAATAGAACCAATTTAACGTGACTTTAGTAAATAAAACATTTTTTTATTAAGATGAAATCACTGGATCTCGATAGAAATCTAATACCCAGATCAGTTTTGAATCAACTGATAAGCCATGATGTTGTTGTGAAATTGGATATGTTGCATGTGACACAATATAAAATATCAGAAAAGGGAATTCAAGCTGTTGGCAAAGTTGATTTGTATGCAAACATTACCAAGGTATTAAGTTTAGAAAGTTATGTGCTATAACTCATTTTTTACAGTGTTTCATTTCAGGGTCCATTGAATCAAACAAATTCGGAGGAAATATACATCAAAAAAGCATTTATGGTAAGACTACTATTTTAGAAGTCACTATAATATTGTGTTTGGAATCTTGTGGTAAAAAAACATTTATAACACAACTTATTTATTTGATTGACTAAATAATTGTGATGTAATATATATAAACTGGCAACATATAGGAAAACCACTATTCTAGTTAACATTTATGTTAATATAGTGTATGGGGGGGGGGTTAAAAAAAACATTTATAACACAACTTATTTATTTGATTGACTGAATAATTGTGATGTAATATATATAAACTGGCAACGTATAGGAAAACCACTATTCTAGTTAACATTTATGTTAATATAGTGTATTGTTCTGTGGCAACTATTATTTTTTTGTTAAGATTGACTATTTTCCAAACAACTTGATGATTAATTGTCATAAGGATGCTTGTGTTATGTCATGTATCATGCATTTGTGTCCTCCAACACTCGAACTGACTTTGGAACATGTTGATGACAAAGATTTAAAGGAAGTTGTCATGTCAATACAAAAAAAGGTAACTTTTGTTTTTTGTTTAAACAATTTTTTTACAAATAAGGGACAATCTGTTTAATAAATGTTGATTATTAACGAATACACTGTTGCTGCCAGGCATAACGTATTAACAGAATTTTTGGGGGGGGGGGACTTTTGTTTGTTTTTTTTGAACAATTTTTTTTACAAATAAGGGACAATCTGTTTACTTTATTATTCAAGCTGCAACTTAGGCATTTTGTTTCCAAACAAATGTTCTGTACAATGTCTAAAAAAGTATATGAAATTTCAAAAATCTCTCACTATATTACTGTTGTACAATAACGGCAGCTTCAACAACCAGTAAGTTTATGGGTTTACTTCCCTTCTTTTTCTATTTCGTTTTCTTGCCAATGCTGGTTTGTTCCATGCATTTGGTCAAGAAAATGTGCAAATTTACGCACAGCCCCCAAAACATGAAATGTTTAAAATGTGATTCACCCATTTTTGTTATTATCACCTCTAATATTTAATTTTGGTTACCAGTTCTTTGTGTCACAATACAATCACTATTGTGCTAAAATTTTATACAGTTGCTTGAAACTAATGTTTTGTTTGCTGTTTAAAAGTTCAAATGTGGAGATAAGCCATGTGGAGTACTTGCAACTGGGCCACCTCCATTTTTATGCCACAAATGTGTTTAATGTCAAATATCAATAATTATTGTTTTCATGGTGACCATGTTCTGCACACAAACACAACTTAATTTGAAAGTTAGTCCATAAGAAAAAAACCTGCTTCAAATGTCACTTTTGTACAAACCAGATGCTCAGCAGATACTATTGTATTAACCGGTATAATATTCCAGATTGAAATGTTGCCATTCAAAATTGTAATGATGGTTACTGCAAGGATTATGTTTCCGTTGCAATTCTTTTTTGTTTCATTTCTAGAAAAAAAAGAGCTGGAAAAGTTGTTTGTCATGTCAGTCAAAAGCATGAAGGGTTTTGATATAACTATAAAATAGACATGCCATTTAATTTTTAAATTGTAAGAAAAAAAACATAATTAAAATAAAAATTGTTGGTTTTTCCTACTGTTGTTATGCCAGTGGTTCTTAACCTTTTTATGGGGGGGGGGATTGCAATTCTTTTTTATTACATTCCTAGGAAGGAAAAGAGCTAAGAAGTTTGTCAAATTAAGTAAAAACACGAATCCAATACACCATTTGCCTAACAACATTCAGACATAAACAGTGTCATGAATGTTTTGATATAACTATAAAATAGACATGCCTTTTAATTTTTAAATTGTAAGAATAAAAACATGATTAACATAAAAATCGTTGGTTTTTCCTACTGTTGTTATGCCAGTGGTTCTTAACCTTTTTATCATGGCGAACCCCCGCAATATTCTCCACTCTTTCGTCGAACCACAAAAAGTAATTTTATATTTTTTTACTTGTAAGTTTGTTGTATCAAAACAAAACCAGCAAAGGAGAAATATTTTTTAAACAGAGTAACAATTTTAAACAAAATAATGCAATTACCCCGGTTCATTTGTTAATGTATGTCTTCAAAATAAGCAAAAACAATAAAACTCCCTTATAATCTGGTATAGTTTGGTCTTGAAAGAACTAAGTTTATAGGGCGTGGAACGAGAAAAAGGGCATTGCATGCCGGATTTGGTCCGTGTGTCGTTAGTCAGCAATTGATTTAAAATCAAACTAAATAAGCTCTAAATCGAGTAAAACGCTATAGTCTACAATCAAGATTCGACAAGCAGAGAATTATGGATTGTTACTAATGAATGCAATGTTTTTTGTTACATTATTCATTATTTTTTCATGTTTAATAATACAAGTGGGTTTTGTGCATAGCTTAGAAAATTTATTCTGATGATAAGCTGTCTATTTGTGTTTGGCGTAGCTCACAGCTCTCAATATTGAAGGAAAAATTGTTGATGATGAAAGTGCTTCTGCCATAGCTGAGTGTTTACACAATACCAAACAACTTTCTCTGAAAAAGTGTAAAATGTCAAAACATGGTTTTTGTCAAATTGTCAGGGCTGTTTCATTACTTCAACAACCAGTAAGTTGCTATGTAAAATATCATACAAACTGTCTGCATTGTTTGAGAAGGATTTGGGAGTGTACATGTATTTTGACGTACATTTTTGACTTTTCTAAAAATTATGATAGTTTTAGGATTATTAAATGCATTGTTACTTACCTTATAAAAAAAATCAGTTTTCCAGTTAAGTGACTTTTTTACTATATGCCTTTTTTAAATTGATTGACCTCTACTGTTATATTACTCTTGTGCAATATTCACAATTTTATATTTATAAACTTTTGTGTTGGGCTTGTAAAGATATTTTACCGTTGTCCTCTTGATGGTGCATTAAGTTGATTTTTTTATTTATTAGTGTAAATGGCTTTTCAATAACAAATAAAACATTTGTTTGGTGCAAAGCTATCTATTTTTGTTTTGTGTAGCTCACATCACTAAATCTTGATGCAAATATTCTTGATGATAGAAGTGCATCTCGAATGTTTTACGATGAGCTGTACCAAATTCATAGAGTTGTTCCACAACGAGTAAAGTTTGGCATGAAGGGGGGGGGGGGGGGGGGGGGGGGGGGGGGGGGGGGGGGGGGGGGGGGGGGGGGGGGGGGGGGGGGGGGGGGGGGGGTTTTATTTTGTTAGAACACATTGATAATGTTAGGATTAATAACGTACTGGTCCAAAACACACAAGAAAAAAAATCAATTTCAAGACAAAAACATTTATTCTGGTGCTAAGCAATCTATTGGATTTTTGTTTGGTGTAGCTAACATTACTCAACCTTAATCATACTATTATTGATAGCTTCTGTTACTCAACCCTGAAGAAACTAATACTGATGATGAAAATGCATCTGCAATAGCTGAGTGTATTCACAATACCAAACAACTTTCTCTGAGAAACTGTCAAATGTCAACCAATGGCTTGTGTCAAGTTGCAACAGCTGTATCACAACTTCAACAACCAGTAAGTTTATCATGTACAATATTTATGGGAACCCTAAGTTTTTGTTTCCTTTTTACTTTTCTATAATCTCTTTTCTAGCTAACACTGGTTTGTTTCAAGTGTTTGTTCAAGAATGGGTGCAAATTTACACACATGTTAGTTAGATAGTTGTCCAAAGTTAATGCCTCTAAACTTCGAGTTTTGATGACCCACCAGTTCACCCGCAGGCCCCCAAAACATGGCATTTTTAAGATGAATGAACATACTTAGAACATGATCCAAGAGTTTTCTAGTTTGCAGGTTTGTGCATGGTAAAGTATTTTTGACTATCTTTATATGACTTTTATTTGAATTCACCTATTTTCACTGTGATAGCTAAAACTATTCTTTTTTTCCGTTACCAGTCCTTCAAGTCACATTACAATCTGTAATTTGCTGAAATTTTAAACAGTTGGTAAAAAGTAATGTTATGTTGTGAGTTTTAATCCTTTCTCGGTCACTTATGTTTCTTTGTGCTTAAGCAACTCCAACCTAGTGGAATCCGATGGGTTTAACTTAACTCAATAAAAAATCTTTAAAAATTATTCAACGGCCTTCCAATAAAGCCAATATCTCGACACTGGACTCATTATGAATGTAACATTTTCAACAGTTGCCCCCCACCCCCACCTGAATTACACTGATATCCATTATGTGCACAACAAATCAAACTTTATTTTAGGGCTTAATTTTTTTATTTTTGTTTAATGTAGCTTACGTCACTCAATCTTGATGATAATCTTGTTGATGATGAAAGTGCATCTGCAATGACTAAGTGTATTCACAACACCAAACAACTTTCTCTGAGAAACTGTCACATGTCAACCAATGGTTTGTGTAAAGTTGCAAGAGCTGTTTCACAACTTCAACAACCAGTAAGTTTATCATGTACAATATTCATGGGAACCTTAAGTTTTTGTTTCCTTTTTACTTTTCTATGATCTCTTTTCTGGCTAACACTGGTTTGTTCCATGCATTTGGTCCAAAAAACCCCAAAACATGACATTTTTAAAATGACTGAACATACTTAAGTACATGATCCAAGAGTTTTATAGTTTGCAGGTTTGTGCGTGGTAAAGAATTTTTGACTATTTTTAAACGACTTTTATTTGGATTTACCTATTTTCACTGTTATAGCTAAAAATATTCTTTTTTTCTTTACCAGTCCTTCAAGTCACAATACAATCTGTAATGTGCTGAAATTTTATACAGTTGGTAAAAAGTAATGTCATGTTGTGAGTTCTAATCCTTTCTCGGTCACTTATGTTTCTTTGTGGTTAGGCAGCTCCAACCTAGTGGAATCTGATGGGTTCAACTTAACTCAATAAAAAAATCTGTGAAAAGTATTTAACGGCCTTCCAATAAAGCAGATATTTTGACACTGGACTCATTATGAATGTAACATTTTTAACAGTTGCCCCCACCCCCATCTGAATTACACTGATATTCATTATGTGAACAACAAATCAAACTTTATTTTGGGGCTTAATTTTTTTATTTTTGTTTGATGTAGCTTACGTCACTCAATCTTGATGATAATAGTTTAGATGATGAAAGTGCATCTGCAATGACTGAGTGTTTACACAATACCAAACAACTTTCTTTGAGAAACTGTCACATGTCAACTAATGGTTTGTGTAAAGTTGCAAGAGCTGTATCACAACTTCAACAACCAGTAAGTTTATCATGGGGGGGGGGAAAGTAAATTGATGCAGTTCATTCAATATATATTCAATCACCAAGAAACCAAAAAGTTAATTAACATTTGGGTGATATAGTTCATTGTACACAAAAAGAAACATTGTTAGAAGTTTTCTATGTTTTTTGATTGTGCTGCAAACCAAAACTAGGAGTGTGCTCCAATTGTTTAGGTCATTTAGTTTAGAAAAAACAAATACATTTATATTGACTTTCCAAACACTTGGTTGGTTTTTATTTTTGTTTGATGTAGCTTACGTCACTCAATCTTGATGATAATAGTGTAGATGATGAAAGTGCATCTGCAATGACTAAGTGTATTCACAATACCAAACAACTTTCTCTGAGAAACTGTCACATGTCAACCAATGGTTTGTGTCAAGTTGCCAGAGCTGTATCACAACTTCAACAACCAGTAAGTTTGTCATGCATAACATTTTTGCACACTGTTATTGTTGTTTGACATAGCACTTAAAGTTTGCAATTATTTTGACTTGACTGTCTTTTCTAAAAAGGCTGTCATTTGTAACATTTTTATTTAAAGTCTTGCCTTCATTCAGTATTTGTCAAACTGAAACATGTAAAATAACCAAGAACAATGTTTAAAATCTAACTATTGTGTATAGTTATTGGATGCAAAACCATCAATATAATGTTGTGAGACATAAAAATCTAAGAAATCAAAATAATTGTGAGCAAGCGACATATTTTATACAATATAGACAATTTAATAATTACATACTGTCATGTTTGTATATGAATGTGATTTACCATTGTTTTATAAATTCATTCCTGTTTAAAATCCTGCATTCGTTGAGTATTTGTCAAACTGAAACATGTAAAATAACCAAGAATAATGTTAAAAATCTATCTATTGTACAAAATCTTAAATTAGTTGTTGGACCCAAACTCATCAATATATTGTTGCAAGATATAAAAATAAAATAAAATAAAAAAAATTTTGGTCAAGAGACAGATTTTATACAATGTAGGCAATTTAATAATTATATATTGTCATGTTTATATATAAATGTGATTAACCACTATTTTGTAATTCCAGTTTATCATGCAATGTGTTAATATTTATGGGTCCCCTTTCCTGAAGGGGACACATATTGTTTTTGTTCGTATTTTTTTCATTTTTCTGTCTAACGCTGGTTTGTAACGCTCGTTTGGTAAAGAAAGAGGGGGGGGGGGACAAAATTATGCCCTGTTCCAATTAAGGGTCACTTGAAATGTTTTCCCTGTATAACAACCACAACCCAAGTAAAAGAAAAATTGACAATTTTTGAAGTAAAAATATCATCTGACAGGTCAAATAGAGTTCTGTGAATTGACCGCATTTGACTGGTCCATTGAAGGGCTTGTTTACCCTTTTTTGTTAACAAAGTCAAGTTCTCGCATTGGTTAAGTGAAACATTTGTTTTATTTGTGTTGGTGATAAAATATAATTTTGTGTTTCACATCTCTTAATTTTGATGATTGTCAAACATAAAAGTACATCTGCAATAACTAGGATTCAGTACCAGAAACTTGTATCAGCCATACAACAGTTTACGAACCGTAAAAAAATAGTTCAAGAAAAAACAAAAAATTGAAACAATAATTTCATGTGGTTTTAATTTGAAGTGCAGATAATTGATCACTTTTGAATTTTTTTGAATTTGTTTTTTAAATAACATTAAGTAAAAGTTATTATATGGCCTTCCCTTGAGTTGTATTTCTGTCATTTAGATGAAGTCCTTGGATGTCAGTGAAAACTCAATTCCAAGGTCAGTTTTGAAACAACTGATGAGCCAGGATGTTGTTGAGAAACTGGATGAGTTGTATGTGACACAATATAAAATATCTAAAGGGGGAATTCAAGCTGTTGGCAAAGTTGATTTATATGTGAACATTAACAAGGTAAAATTGTGTTCGTTTGTGAAAAAAAAACAAGCCATCAATGAATATGCATTTTGAAGTCATTTTTGTAATTATTGTTTAATTTTTGCACTAACTTGTGTCTATGTTTGTAGCAACATGTTGCCACAATCTTCAGGTCCTGTACTTAACCTATCATTTACAAAAGTGTTTTTAGGATGTGTTGCAGAATCAAACTTGTTTAGAAGAGATCTGCACTAAAGCAGCGTTCATGGTAAGATTGGTAGTTCCTTAAATTGCTAAATCATCATCATTTTGTGAAAAATTTAGTCTTTAAGAATATTTTGACTTTTCTGACTTGTTTGATTAGATTTGTCTGTTAGTGTGTAACTAACATTTTTTTCTAAGATTGAATCTCTCCCAAACACCCTCTCTGTTTTCTCCAGTCACGAAGCTTGTGCTTTGTCTTGTGTCATGCACTTATTTCCTACAACGCTGGAACTGACTTTAAAACATGTTTATGACTTTGCATTACTGGAAGTTTTCATGTCAATACAAAAAAAGGTGTTAGTTTTAAAACTTTATTTTTCTATGTTTAAAGAATCTGGTATTCAAATATTTATGTTGTGTAGGCCTAAATGTATGGATAAGCCATACAAAGCCAGACATAAATACTTGCAACTAAACCACTACACTGATGCCCTAGGCATAACACAATCGGTTTAGGCTTAAAAATTAGTACAATCAAAATTTTTATTTTACTGCAAAAAAATATTTCTTTCTATGCTTGCCAGTTTCAGCATACAAACAAACATCTACGGTTGGAATTTAGTTCAGTAGAAAAAATCCTGCTCATATATTGCATTTATTTTTTACAAATCAAATACCCAGCAGACATCGTAATTTTAACTGGTATAATATCTTCAATAAAAAAATTACTATTAAAACTGTTGCAATGGGTAGTGCACGTATTTTTAGTAAGCCTGTTGGTTATGCAACACATCTTAATTGTTTGTAGACCCAGAAAACTTTCCTGTTAAGTCAGTTAAAAAAAAACAATCATAAATCACTGTCTAATGCATTTTTGCCAAACAACATTCAGACAAATACATTTTGGTGTCACCAAACTTTTTAAAAGTGCCCAAATGCTTGATTGAATCAAATAGATAATTCTGTTTTTTGTATTTCAGATCAAAAGTCTTACCATTGGCTCCGAAATATATGGGATCAATATTTCAGAAGAAATCAGAAAACTGTTGCTTCAAAGAGCCTCAAAAATACAAGATAAACTGGTATTTTATGGTATAACAACACCTGGGGGGGGGGGCAGTAAGTAAATGTTTGTTGTTTACATTTTAATACAAATATAAAATTTGCAATAAAGGTTTTTAAAAATTTATTAATTGACATAAATGCATACAAACTTTTTGTTGTTGAATATTCAGAAGCCAAAGCTGATCTTTGAACGAACAAGATTCCCTTGAAGATTCATAGAATCACTTTAACGCAGTTCATTATGAACATTAACGCTGATTAGCAGCATCAGGTTTGTATAAAAAGATGTTGGTAAATTTAACTAACTACGTTTTAAGTTAATGTTGGGTAAGTTAAAGTAATGTTGTTAATGTTGATTTTACAGAAGCCAGATTTTATAAGACACACAATAACAACATCTTTATCTGGATTTTTACAGCCTCAAATATGTGTTTGATAGACCTTCAGACACTACCGCAGAAGTCTCAAGCGAGTGATTCAATGGTTTGCAATTGTGGCTGAGCCAGTGCCCCTGAAATGGGGTGATTTCGCTAAAAAGGTTGAAGACCCTTGCCCTAAACCCTAATCATATTTTTTGTAAATAGCTTATCATAAGATTTTAAGCTTTCTCAGCCCTAATATCGCCAAGGTGGCTGAATGCTTGGGTTAAAAGGTTGTGGGTTGTAATCTCATCTTAGTCGCTTATATTTTCTTGAGCAAGAAACTTGAGCGACATTGCATGAACCCAGTGGTTCCTGTTTGGTTAAACTAAATTGAGGTAACCAATGCCAAAATCAAAAAAATCTAATAAAAAGTTATTCAACAGACTTGCAACAAAACAGACAGCTCAACAGCGGACTAATTGTGAGCTAAAGCTTTGCTAATCTGCAAAATTGATGCAAACCTTATGAATTTTTGGACAGCAGTGTTATTTCTTCTTTTAAAAAAACTTATAGCTCATATTTCATACAATGC
>QLIY01001848.1:0-10870 GCA_003260075.1 Phallusia mammillata
GTCTACCGTACTACGACTCATATCTCAATGTAATGATTGACAAACCGGAGAAGTTTCAAATAGTTGTATCAATGCTATGCTGTTTAATTAAAAATGAAGTTCATTAAAAATTACGTAATTTACTTGATACAATTGATTATTAAAGGGGGGGGGGGGGGGGGGGGGGGGGGGGCAGTGGTGGTTTTAAAAACAAATTGTAGACTAAACTAACGTTTATTCTATGTTATTGGATTGTTTGTTTGTTTTACAACTGTTTAGCTTTCGCTTCGTTTGGGAAACAGTTTAGGGTTTGTATTATTGTCTACCGTACTACGACTCATATCTCAATGTAATGATTGACAAACCGGAGAAGTTTCAAATAGTTGTATCAATGCTATGCTGTTTAATTAAAAATGAAGTTCATTAAAAATTACGTAATTTACTTGATACAATTGATTATTAAACTATCAGTTGCGTTTTGCTTAACCTGCAACAAACACAAACAAAGACGCAATTTAGTTTTTTTAACAAAATTTTTGTTTTGATTCTTACAGAGTCAGAGTAATGTCCAAAAAATTCCATCTGTGAAGGTGAAATGTTATAAAATTAAAGTTATACAGTAAACATGATACATTTTGTGAGTAGCTTGTTTTACCTAACGGTTGTGTTTCGCAAATAACATACGTATTTTAGAAGAATGTTATGGCAAATATACTTAAAGAAACGAACAATAACATGTATTTATATGTCATGTCATTTAGGTTTCAGAAAAAGTGAAAATGGGTCGACAAAATTTAAACCGACCACCTCAAAACCTGGGTAAGAAATTTCGAGTTTATAAATTTAACAAAACTGTTAATGTTGCCAAACATTTGATCTTCTTTCAGCCAGAATTGCATTCGACAATTTTGACCCCAACGGACAACCAGTAGGAGAATCAACACAAATAAATAGGAACAGGGATAGATTTCCCCACAACCAGTTGCAACGTAGCAGAAATGGGCGTTCTGCACACCATCGTTAATTTTATGGCATGTAACTTAAATAAATCCGTTTTACGTATCATTGCCGTAGCTTTCTAATGCAAAAATTACATTTTTTGCTATTTGTAACATAGAGTTTGTTGATGATGCAGGATCAAACTTACCGATTTTCCAATTAGAGTCAAATTAGTTTTTCTACCATACTGTAACAGTTTATTTCAGAATTTTCGTTGCTAACTAAAAGTCACTAGTGCAGTAAGGATAATTAACATATTACATGTAAAATGCCGTATCTCAAATTGCACCACGTAAAACAAAAAATCAATCAAAAAAACCTAATATTTGCTCAGCATACTGTTTTATGATATGTCACATGCTACACAGCCCTTTTCTTATAGAGTAGACAATTCTCTAGATATTTTGCTGATTAAAGTAAAAAGATGTGTTTTTTTTTCGGTGTTCTTGCTTGTTTTACCAAACCAGTAAAAATGTCTTTTTGATAATGTCTGAAATCTCCTTGAATAGGTATCGCTTTTTTGTGACTTTTTGCTGAACAATACTGTTTCCGTGTTACTGGTGTCTAAGCATAGAAATATATATTACTTTAACATGCTTACATTTATTGTCATCCACCAGATGCCAAAAATATCATTTAAAGTCGATCACAAGACAAATATAAAACATCAACTGTGTTACAGCCAAGGATAAAACTAAGCTTTGTCAAACTGGGATATATTTGCCGATCCAAGCGAGTCGTAGTGCACTGAAGTGTTCTATATGAGTTAATCATTGATTCCGTCCATATACAATTGTACTAGTAAATAACACATTCAAGTTGATAATTTAGTTCATTTTTGTTTTTCAATCATTTTGCGAAGAAAAGTTTGATTTGAATAACATTGTTGGCAACATGCCATGTAGCCATATATGTATATTAGAAAGGACGATTCGTATTCTTGATTAACAGCTCAGCACTTTCCATTCATAAAGTGTGGTGGATTCAGCAATTTCGACGATGATTGTCACATTTATGTAATGTTTTGTTATCAAATCTTTAAATATGAGCATACAACACCTTGTATGTAATAAACTAATTATACTAATAATTACACTAATATATTGAATCATTTCAACTTACAAACAGAAATTATCTTGGTTAACATTTCTCATTTGAAACAAAAATATATAATTATGTCCCATTGTTTTACGGACACTTTTGTGTTACGTTTGGCCGCTTTCAGGTCGTGGTGAAACTCTTAAGAACAGCTATGACAAATTTAAGTCGTTGTCTGCGATTTTTGTAGATTGGTAAATGTTTAAGTAAAGAATAAAAATCAAATAAACAGAAACTGCTTCTCAGTCGCAAACGTGGTTGTCGTGATAGTTGTTAAATAAAAAAAGCAACATTTTTATTAAACATATGTAGCGTACTTAGACTTTAAACATTTTAAAGATATCGACATATTTCCGAGATATTATTGAAATCGTAGGACAAGCAATAAACCTTTTAAATTAGGGTTTCGGATCTGGTGATCAGTTTATTACTTATTACTGGAGTTATGATGTTTCGATACTAAACTGAACACCAAACGTTTACACATCTTTTTTTGACAAAATGTTCGGATGTTACGATTCTTTGTGTGATGATATGACTTGTTCTAGGGAAATAGGAAATAAGAAAGTGTTTCGCGCTAGCGTGTTTTTCTCTCAAGGACTTTAACTCCCAACACTCTTATGGTTGCGCTAAATTTTACAAAAATAACTATCTTAACATTTGTCTTGTAGCATTTCCTTTATCTCTTCGACTGAATGTGTTTGAAAGTTTTAAAATACTTTTATTTTAATATTACAGGTGGCCGCTTGACACCAGCTTGATTCACATTTATGAGTGGTCCATGTTTTGCAAAAGAATAATTAACGAAATAGAGGATACATTTTCATGTCATATATTGATACATTTAGTGTCATTTGCAATGAAGTTTTAAGTTGTGTTAAAAAATAAAACATAATTATGTTTAGTAATAGTGGAAAAGAAAATGTGTGAAATGTTTTGAAGATGGTTAATGGGGAAAAAATGTTACAGATTCAGACTGGCAGCCAAACTCAGTAAATGTTTTCTTACCCTGTTCCGTCTCACCTGAAAGAAATAAAACACGGTGTTAGGGCATTTATTACAACGTCCTGTTGTTTGCGGGTTTTAAACCTCAGAAAACATTTGTTATAAACTGTCGGAGATGTTGATCAAAATCGTGTTTTTAATGTATGGTTTCTGTTTGATGAATTGTTTTTTGTATAATCCCAAATGTTTTGTTACTAATGTTCTTACTTCGAGTATGGGCAAGCACGGTAGAACGTTATATCAAATATGACGTAGCAGATTCATACTAACAAGCTTATGATTGTCAACAAATGTTAAGCATAATTAAGTTGCAAGTAATGAGGATTATCGGAAAGCAAAATCGTCTTTGGGTTGAAATTATCTTTTACAGTGTGACATTTTTACCATATCAAGTAATTTGTTTTGCTTACCACCCTTTCAAGGCTCAAATCAATGTTCTGAAAAAAAACACGATGTTATCCACATGAAGCAAAAGTACAAGTTTAAAATTGTGTATTTTATAATATGTATTTTTTTTCTTTTTTGATCAAAATCGTTTGTCTTTACACAAAATTACGTTTCATTAGGTGCACGTGTTTTAGCCCCCACCAGGCGGGTGTCCTCCATCAGTGCCCATAAGTGCCAGCTTAGTGAAATTCAAATATCTTGAAATTCTGTTCTTCGTATACAACGGCTCACGGTTTACTTGCGAAGTTAAATATGAGCGCCTCTTGTGTTTGTTGAGTCACCGGCTCTACTTGCTGATTAAACACATGGAATGTGTGTAGCTTACTTGATACAGAGTAACGGCTTAAGGCGATATTTGTAGACAATAAAATGTTATAAGTTATTAAAGATTCCAGTATGTAATATGTATTTTAGTATGTAATATACATTCCAGTATGTAATATTTATTTTAGTGTGCAATACAAAATGGAATGCAATATCTTATGCTCAGTTTTAATGCCTGAAACTGCACAACTTTACCATAAAGTATTACAAGAACTTGGACGTTCAAGTGACAAACGCGCAGAACCTACAAACTTTGCTGACTACTGACAGTGGTTACGCGGCCAAAATATGTTTTTGTCAGTTTCTTTTTGCAGAAAAATCGTTGTTGAATTTGCTATGTTAAACAGTAGTTCGATTTTTTGTGCATATTAATAACTTTAACGTTGTAACTGGGGAGAAAAAAAATTATAATTGTTAGTTGGTATGAGGCTGGTTTTGTTCTGGTTGCAACTGGTTGTCCGGGTTTCGAGCCTCATTGCCATCCATTTGTACTGGTTCTTCTGCTGCGGGGGGGGGGGGGGTCGAAATTGTCAAATGCAATTCGAGCTAAAAATGACTCATTATTTGGTAAATGTTTGAAATGAGGTTTGATTAAGTTCACAGACAATCATAAACAAAATATTTCTCACCTTGATTTCGCGGTGGTAGAATGGGTCTATCTTGTTGTGTTGAAACCTATTTAAATCCTAAAAACGAAAATATTTCAGTGATATACTTAAATGTAAATGTGCATTTATTTTCTATAAACAACAAAGTTTCCTAGCCTTCACCCTTGTTCAGTTACATTGTACGAACATTCAAATGAATATTCACTTTCTTTTAAGTGGTAAACGTCTCTAATTTGACACACAAAAGAACATAAATGCGGTGCATTGTTATACCACACACTTGTTTTTAACATTGTTTGTTGTTACCGTTGAGCGCCATCCAGTTAGTAGTGGTGAAAAACAATGAGCCTGAAAATCAATAACAAAATATGATAGTAAAAGCAGCCATGAAAAATTTAAATCGTTTTCGTCTTTTTGAAATAGTAAATACCAACGGCGACTATTTCATCAACATAAGTCGTGTACAATAAGGATACAAAAACGATCGAAATTTTTCTGAGATATTTTTTGAATCGTAGGACAAGCAATAAACCTTCTAAATAAGGGTTTAGGATTTGGATATCAGTTTATTACACATGACTTGATTTGTAATGCATTGATGATACTAAACGCCATACGATTTGTACATATTTTCGTTAACAAAAAGTTTATATGTTATGATTCTTTATGTGATGATATGACTTGTGTTCGAAAGGGAACAAGCAAATGTTTCGCACTTTTCCTCTCGAGTACTTTAACTTCACCACTCTTATCGTTGCGCCAAATTTCACAAAATAATGATAAAATTTTGTCTTGTAGACATTTTTTATTTCTTCGACTGGACGTGTCTAAAAGTTTTAAAATGCCCTAATTTCAAAATTACAGGAGGTCGCATGTCACCAGCTTTATTTAAATTTAATGGGTAAACCATGTTAACAAAAAAATAATTAACGAAATATTTAACACTTTCGTGACATATATTAATCCATCTAGTGTCATTTGCAACTCAGTCTTAGCTCATGGTAAAAAATAAAAAAAATGGTTATGTTCAGTAATAGTTGTGGAACGAAAGTGATGTGTCAAAACGAATGACATGAAATCAACCTTGTTTTTGTAAACTTTTTATCTATTCAGAAAATGTTTTGCAGAACGTTAATGCGAAAACAATGTTTCAAATTCAGACTGGCAAACTATAATGATTGTCAACAAATGTTAAGCAAGATTAATGTTTCTACTTAGAGATTACCGGCGCGAACACCGCGAGCCCCGTAACACAACGCAGGTGATTCAAACCGGATCAATACAGTTGCGACGCTTATCCTGTGCCGATGCCTCTACATCCAACTGGGTTAAAACGCGTATTACGTTATTCACGTGAGTCGTCGTTCTTTTTTCAAACTCCGCGGAAGCAAGCTGCAGACAGTGCCCATTGTTTTAATCCACAAGTCCCGTCATTGCAGCTGCTGTTTTTTTGTAACGCCACTCCTGTTTGTTGGGAGTAACAGTCTGATATAAAGTGTACCATTTAAGATTTTAACCATCTATATGTACTGAAACTCATAGTAAAAGTTTAATAGTAAGCTTTACAGAACACGTTTTAGTGTTTACAGCAGTTTGCACGATTTTTAATTTTATTTGGCAAGACAGCATTTTTTCCCTGGTCATTATACAAAAAAACTCACAAGTCCTTTGGCGCCCAAGTTTAAAATTGAAATGAGCAAGATCAAAGCCCCACCCCTTACCTAACACGGTTGGTTAGCTTGCAGGGCTCCCCACGACTGGCCACCCCCTCTTTTACTTACACCTTTAAATCGTTTGCTATACAAGGGTGTATACGAGGGTAGAGCTACTAATAAACTTGCGACAGATAAAGTTTCTTAAGTTCCGATAGATGGCGTAAAGAGCACAATTATTTAACTACAGATCGTCTGGGATAGAGTTAGGGGCTAAATTTAACACGAGAACTAAGTTTGCAGGTTAAAATTATTTTCATTGTAAAACCTCACCTCAACTGTAATCGCATAAACCGTCAGCGTTTTCATACAATCTTCCTTGACAATTTACAAATGCTCTTTGTGCCATCTATCGGTATTTAGCAAACTTTGTCCAATACCAGTTCTTACAGTTGAATCAATCAGTCCGTGACTGAATTGCTGAGTCAAGTGTTGCAAAAGCTTTGTTTAAACCGTTTCAGCTATACCAGTATCATAATGCTACATCTCAGCTAAACGCTTCGCATGCTTCAGGTTTTCTCATATGCTTCAGAATAAACTGCGGTCTACTAAGAGATTAGCGGCGCAAACCATCGCAAACCTCGTAACACAATGCAGGTGACTCAAACCGGAACAATACGGGGGGGGGGGCCCTGGTCTTCATTATACAAGAAGAACTTGCATGTGAGCTCGCAAGTCCTTTTGCGCGCCAGTTTAAAATTGAAATGGGCAAATCCACGTAACGTTGTTTTGTTTCTTTAAGCCCCACCCTCTTACCTAACACGGTTGGTTAGCTTGTAGAGCTCTCCACGAGTCCCACTATTGCCCTTCATTTATTTACATCTTTCAATCTCCTGCTATACAACGATGTATATCAGAGTAGCTTATTACCTTAAGAACTTGCGACAGATAAAGTTTACTGAGTTCCGAAGGATGGCGTAAAGAGCACAGGAATTTAAATAAACGATAAGACTTGGATAGGGTTAGGAACTAACTTTAACATTAGAACTAAGTTTACAGGTTAATTTTATTTTGATTATTACTATAAAACCTCATCTCTACTGTAATCGCCCAAACTGTCAGCGTTTTCATACAATCTACCTTGGCAATTTACAAATGCTCTTTGTGCCATCTATCGGTATTTAGCAAACTTTGTCCAATACCAGTTCTTACAGTTGAATCAATCAGTCCGTGACTGAATTGCTGAATCAGGTGTTGCAAAAGCTTTGTTTAAACCGTTTCAGCTATACCAGTATAATAATGCTACATCTCAGCTAAACGCTTCGCATGCTTCAGGTTTTCTCATATGCTTCAGAATAAACTGCGGTCTACTAAGAGATTAGCGGCGCAAACCATCGCAAACCTCGTAACACAATGCAGGTGACTCAAACCGGAACAATACAGTTTCGGCGCCTATGCGGTAGCGATGCCGCTCTATGCAACTGGGTTTAATGCGTAATACATAACTCATGTGGTTCGACTATATTATGGAACCTGTGTTCAATTATTTTGTTACACTTCTAACCGTTTTGGCTTTATTACTGAAATAAAAATGTTACGTTTGTACTTAAATCCTCCAAAACATTCGGCAAAAAAGCATAATATTTCAGTATTTGCTGTTCTTTTTTAAATAAACCATCTCCCATTCAATGCCTTGTTAAATTTAAAACCTAATATATCTGTATTGCATAGTTACTAACTACATCAAAAAATGATGATGTCAATTATCAAGTCAGGCCTGATTTATTAAAAATCAATCCACAAATCTACACGAAAAGCGCACCCCGTTTCAACCCTAACTCATTCCATAAAATGTTTAATGTATGTAAAATTTTGTGAGATACATTTGTGAAAACTTCTTATTTGTTATTTAAATGCGGATCTACAGTTATTAAGTTGATTATGTTTCTCCCTGCTATACCGTTTGGTGTGCAGCCAAAGGAGCAACGTACAGTGCTAGAAATACGATTTATCTTTTAAGAACCCGTCTCTGTGTAGAACATACAGAACAAAGCGGTGCGTACATGTTTCAATAAGCCAGCTTCCTGTCATCATTCCGAAGGGAAAAGGACTATGCTGTCAGTTTGCACGTATTCTGCAGCAGTTTAAGACTTAAAATAGTTCTTCAAGACAAGTTTTTTGAAGTTGAGTTTTGTATTGGTTTATTGCTACTTTTTACCATAAATCAGACAGTACTTCATTGCAGTAGACATAATCCATCATTTGTGTCCCAGTCTTTAAGTAGAGTCAACTTAAAACGGGTTGAGTTGAGTCGAGTTTATTTCGCTTGGTGAAATAAAACATAGCGACACAATTGCACTAGAAACAATCACCAAGCCGGAAATAGCTGCGCAACGTTGAGACGTTATGGGGCGCAAAAAAGTGGAGGGCAGAATTGGTGGATAATGGCTAAACGCGCTGCAGCTACACAGTATTATAAAGCGTAAATGGTTAAATGACACTCATTAAAAAGCGTCAACCCTTAGAATTTTTTCATAATTCTAAAGTTTCAATGTTTAGCGCATGCGCTTAGATCGTTTGTAAGCCCAAAAATACAGTTTGGTTGTTGTTTGGTTTAAACCAACTGAACAGGTTATATGTTAGGATATTTCCCTCTAGTGCAACGAGTCCGGGTCTTTTCACAACTGAGACTTAAGTTACGTCAAGTCAGTAAAAGAAACGAATCAATGTGGATTGGAGTCCAGTCACCGACTCGAGTCTCTATATCATTTATTTATTTTTTACATTTTATTGCGACACGGCACACTCATATATAAATCTTAGTAAGCAAGGCCTTAAAAATTCATACCCAATCAGCAATTGAGATCAGTTGGTAGAGCGCAAGTCATGTAAAGGCACCAATCGTGGGTTCAAATCCCACTGCAGGCTTGTTTTTCAAGACTCTGTCTCGCATATGTTGGAATACTTGGAATATCGACTGAATCGATATGACGCTTTTCATATGCCCGGTTTACTATGACTCAGACAAACAACTACCTTTTTGATTTCATAAGTGAAAGATTTTCTCTATTTGTGTCATTTCTTCAACATTGGGTAAAACTTCCTTCCTTTTCACGATTATGTCATGTCACTTCCAATTAGTCAGAAAAGGGGGGGGGGGCTCTGTACAGTTATTGTTTCTTAGAGATACTTTGTGAAAAACTTTGTGGTGCAAGTTTATGTGCAAGTTTATGAATACTAAAGATCTGTGAAGCTTCGCTTCAACGAAGGAGTTGCTAAATTGTGTAAATTTGTACATTTATAGGTTGTGACGGCTTGGCAATGATATAACTTATTGGTTTAGATGGATATTCATTTATTATCTTAAGGTCATTTATCATTCATCATATAATCTTGTAAGTTAGTACGTATAGTTAATATGGCAGTGATATTATTTAAAACAACAAAAATTAGTTAAAGCGTATGTCTAAATCATCCAAAAATTGTAAGTTAATAAACCAGTTAATCAAAAAGCATACTTCAAACTTGTTAAAGCAGTCTCAGAGTTTGCTGGACAACAATTTGAATAAGTTGTCACCATATAGCTTGAAATTTTTTTAAGAAGAAATCTTTTTATGCCACACACTTGATCGAAGGCCGTGCTGATTATACAAAAATTATGAAACTGTAATTGAACCAAAGGAGCATCAAAGAAAATTTAAATTTAGTTACAGTCTTGTTAAAGCGTTCCGTCGTTTTATCATTATTTTGATGCGATGTAGTCCCATCTGTATGCCTGTAGCCAATTGATACAGCAAAATAAAGAACTATTAATTACCTTAACACATAAACAAATGTCATTCAACACGTCGGAAAAAGAACTTCAAAGTTCGGTGTGCGTTAAACAGAACAGCAAAATACCGGTAAGTGCAAATGTTTTGCGAAGTTTAATTCTCATTTAATTTAATTAGGTTATAATTAACAACATTTTGGAGATATCGGCCGTACATTCTGCAGTTGCAAAGAGGTACCGACAGTAATAACTTGATTTCTAAAGAAATATTGTTCAAAGTTATATGTGTAAATAAATAGTTTTATAGTTTGCATGAAAATTGCTTCCAAAATCTTGTTCCAACCACTGAAGATGAGGGGTATTTATTAGGTGACGTTCTTTTGTTTTTATTTTTATCCTGCTAAATACACAACATACTGTTGTCATTGAAAAAACAACTTAACTTTTTATTTTTCAGGTTTTAAACAACATTACATGCGAAGAATATAACATTACCTTTCACCGACCACCACCAAACCAAGGTTAAAAAACGATAAACATTGCAAAAATTTGTGTATGTAATGGGTCACTTTTATCAGATCGAATAGCATTTGACAAATTTGACCCAAACGGAATCCCAGACCCACCGGAGCAATCAGATGGCAATGAGGATCAAATCCCAAAGGATACACAACATACACCCACGCAGGTTAGATAGTTATTTTTATTTCGTCGCCTTTTCAAACCCCCAGGGGAATAGTCTTTTACACTACTATGAAATACTTGGATTTGCAAAAGTAGTCGCGAATTGGATTGCAAAAGTCGTCGCAGGTTAACATCAAAACATTTATAACAAAATTTTGTTCAAAAATGTGCTTATCCTTTTTAAGATATATAACACCTCGTTTCGACGTGATATGTAACAACGAGCGAACTAAAGTAACACATTTAGTAACAAATCATACTGTTGTAATATGTCACCATTCATATTCAAAAGTGCAAAAAAA
>QLIY01001848.1:12422-26353 GCA_003260075.1 Phallusia mammillata
GTCGCGAATTGGATTGCAAAAGTCGTCGCAGGTTAACATCAAAACATTTATAACAAAATTTTGTTCAAAAATGTGCTTATCCTTTTTAAGATATATAACACCTCGTTTCGACGTGATATGTAACAACGAGCGAACTAAAGTAACACATTTAGTAACAAATCATACTGTTGTAATATGTCACCAATTCATATTCAAAAGTGCAAAAAAACTAGATAATTAAAAATAAATAAAAAAAATTGTTCTAATGGCCAATATGATACAAAAAGTATCGTAGTAATGCAGGGTATTGTACAATATGTCTTATTTGTAAAAGTGCAAATGTGGCATTTCAAAGACAGTGGTATTCAGCACAGTTAGAAAAATCAATAAAGTTTAAAATTGGATTTCAAAACTGATGATTGTTTAATCATTACAGAAAAATAAGTAGAAAGTCCAAAAGCTCATTTCAAAGCTACTAACAAATACCGATAAATGACGTAAAGAGCGCGGTTATTTAAATTTGCAGTAAGAATAGAATAGATTTGGGGACTAAATTTAACAAAAAACTGAGATTTTGACTTGATTTTATTGTTATTATTATTATGGAAGCATAGACTAAGCCGAGTGATCTTAACTCTCAGCACTTTTTACACAAACTGCTTTTAAAATGTTTGAGTGTGCCACATACCGGAACTTAGCAAACCTGTATAAGTTTCTATATTATTAGTTCTAGGAGAGTTACTTTTCATGTGTTGATTTGTTTTCTATAATTGTATTAACTCTATTATCTTTGCGCCATCTCGACTTCCAAAATCATTTATATAATTCCAACAACGGCACTTTAATTTAATCGTTGTATACCTTTAATATTTTCGGGTTTTAGTTTGGATTATAGAAAAAGATTTGATGTGGGTCTAAAATTGGTGCTCGATTGTTGAACAAATCAGCAAATACCTACAATGTATGCACCTATGTTGAACAGGATTATAGGTGCCCTGTATAAATTTTAGGGGCTTTCAGAAAGCTGTAAATTATGGCTGATGGACGTCATTGTAATATACCTACTCTTTTGAAATTTTGTTGCTTTTTTGTTTTATAGGTTCTGCCTTGTCCACCATTTCAGCCAGCAAACCAAGTAGGAATAATAATTAAAAAACAGTATTTAGTAAAAATATAAAAATATACAAAAAAAAATTTAAAGCAATTTTTAATCATAGATGAAGACCGCATTACTTCAATATTCTCTATTCTATTAACTTTGTTTGAACGGTGTTTTTGAATCTCAGTTAATAATTTTAACATTTAGCAGGAGCAAACAAACTAACTAAAAACTGTCACAAATCTATGACACGAAGTCAAGCTCAAATTATTCTGTACAGATTTTCAGCAAGATTAAGATGAGAGAATTTAATTCAAACATTCCACCTCCACCACCGCTTCCTGTAAACCAATGTAAGTAGATTATGCTGAAAAACTATTGCTGTCGTCGTTGGACACTATTTTTGATGTTACCAAACAATCTTTTCAGCTCGAATTGCGTTTGACAACTTCGACCCTAATGGAACCCCAGCAGAAGAACTAGCACATGCGGATGGCGATGAGGGTCGAAACGCGGACAACCAGTTGCAAACAGGACGAAACTACCCTCGTACCAACTAATGCTTGCCTGCATGTATATTAAAAACCATGTATTTTCGTTTATTTGCCATAGGCTTAGAATACTGTTGGTTCCTCCAATAACGCTCATGGATTAGTTGCTTATGGAATGTACCTTTGTTGTATTAATCACTCTTTGGCAAAGCTTCTGTTGTGATAAATATGGCAAGGGAATGGGGAGAGTAAACGTTCATTTTATGTAGAACTGTATGTTTTTGACATGTAATGCATCTATCTTGGTAATACTCAACCAATATATGTTTTATCTAGCAGGTGGCCTTAATATGCGACATGTGCAGCTTATCCGTTCAGAGCGCCTGTTGAAAGTACCATTAAGCTATTTACAATTCTTGCGTCATATCCTGGAAGCTGTGCGTCAAAGTGTGACGTGACGTGGCCAATGTTTGATGTTGTTTCTTGTGCGTTTGCGTGTTTCACGTGAAAAAAAAAACTTAAGAGCACTTTGTCGACAGTTGTAGATCTTCAAATGATCCGTTGTTGTGTCACAAGGCAGAAACTAAACGCGCTTTTCAATGAAAGTTTAAGACCAATAGTAATAAAATAAAATAGAACAAACATGGTCACCAACAAAATATTTATAGCTGATGTGAGAAGCTATTGTATGTACACAGACAAGTATGCGGCGATTGGGAATTTATCTGTTTGTTTGCTGCCATATTGAGATTTTTAAATAGATTCGGATGTGCAGATTGTAAAAAAAAGGGTTTGAAATGTATAACAATGTTTGCAATTTTCCAGTTAAAAAAGTTTACAAGTAAAATTAGTAAATTATTACGTTTTAATAAAAGTGTTTTTGTAAAAAATAGTACCTTCATACAAAATGGGTAAATGCATTTCGAGGCAGAAGTGCGATGATCAGCAAAGAGAGTTGTGAGTTCGGCGTAAAATAATACGATATATTTTTCTAAACATTTTTTAGTCTAAGATGAGGACCTAATTACTTTAGAAAATTTAAATCTATGCCATTCACTTTGTTTGAAATGTGTTTTAAAATCCCAGTGAATAACTTAATATTTAGAACGTGCAAACTAACTAAATAAAAACTGTTAAATATATTTGACAACAAGTTAAGCTCAAAATTATTTTGTACAGATTTTCGATAAAGTTAAGATGAGAGAATTTAATCCAAACATTCCACCACCGCCACCTGTAAACCAATGTGAGTAGATGTTCCTTGAAAAATATTTACCTCGTAGTTGGACACTATTTTTTATGTCACCAAACAATCATTTCAGCCCGAGTTGCATTTGACAACTTCGACCCTGGTGCATCCCCAACAGAAGAACCATCACAAACAGATGGCGATGAGGGTCAAAACCCGGTTAATCAGTTGCAAACAGAACAAAACCAGCCTCGTAGCAACTAATGTTTGCCTAAATGTACATGGGGGGGGGGATGTGTAGTCGTCGCAAGTGAACTATAAATTTCAATTTGCAATTTTGTTGCTCTTTTGTTTAGTAGATTTATGGACTCTCTAGCAGTTCAGCCACACCACGTAAGAATAATACAAATAGTATTTAGTAAAATAATACAATATATTTTTCTAAACATTTTTTTGACTAAGATGAGGACCTAATTACTTAATTTAAATCTATGCCATTCACTTTGTTTGAAATGTGTTTTAAAATCCCAGTGAATAACTTAATATTTAGAACGTGCAAACTAACTAAATAAAAACTGTTAAATATATTTGACAACAAGTTAAGCTCAAAATTATTTTGTACAGATTTTCGATAAAGTTAAGATGAGAGAATTTAATCCAAACATTCCACCACCGCCACCTGTAAACCAATGTGAGTAGATGTTCCTTGAAAAATATTTATGTCGTAGTTGGACACTATTTTTTATGTCACCAAACAATCATTTCAGCCCGAGTTGCATTTGACAACTTCGACCCTGGTGCATCCCCAACAGAAGAACCATCACAAACAGATGGCGATGAGGGTCAAAACCCGGTTAATCAGTTGCAAACAGAACAAAACCAGCCTCGTAGCAACTAATGTTTGCCTAAATGTACATTAAAAATTATGCTTTTGCGTTTATTTGCCAAAGGTTTAGAATATTGTTGGCCCTTTCCAATGCAGATGGATGAATTTGTAATACACCTTATTGTATTAACCTAATTACGATTTGGGAAAGCTTCTGTCACTATTTGGAAAAGCTTCTGTCATAAATGTGGCTAGGGGATGTGGGGATTAAACTCTCATTGTACTTAGAAGTGTATGTTTTTGAGATATAATGCATGTATCTATAAAATATTCATTTAATATACGTTTCTTCCAACAAGTAGCTATTAATATATTGATGCGTGGCTTTTAAACTCATTGTCTGAATTAAAAATCGCAAAATTTAAGTAATCAAGCTGAAAAATGTACAGCTTATCCGATAAGCGCGACTGTTGAAAGTACAATATCACATATACACTTCATTTTGAGAAGGTTTTACGTCATATCCTGGAAGTTGCGCGTCAAAGTGTGACATGAGTGGCCAATGTGTTGATTTTGTTTCTTGTGCGTCTGCATGTTTCTCGTGGTTAAAGCCTCTACAGCACGTTGTCTACACTTCTATATGTGCATATTATCAGTTCTACAGAGACCAGGTAGAAAATAAATGTGCGTTTTAAAAGTTCAGGATAAACTGAGAAGTTATATGAGATGGCTACGAAATTTCATATTGCTAATGTTGAAACCTATTACATGTATAAACTCGTACTGGAACTGCACGGGATTTGAACAGTATGAATGCTGACTTATAACGTTCTAAAATGGCTAAAAAATGTGATTTGTCTTGTTTATAACACTAAATACGACATCATGGACACTTTTTGGACAAGACCAATATGGACCAATCTGCAAAGTGCTATGAACAAGGGGGTTTAGATAGTTAACAAGGTTTAGAAGTTAACAATCAAATCATTTGCAATGCTAAAGCAAGTATATAAGTCAAATATGACACACAGTGGGAGAATTTGTTAGAATTTGGATAAAAGAGGACGATATATTAATTAAACTTTTGCCAAAGAAGAAAAAAAAACTTTCAAGCCATTTCCAACTGTGTTCAAATGTTACCTGAAAATTGAAGACTTTTTTTATTATACATATGACTGTTTGATCATCAGTGACTTGACAAGTCACTTTGTGTAAACGTAAGTATTAGGAAAACAATACATATTGCGCAGTTATTCTCTCCATTTAGCGAAGTTGTCAGACCAAAGAACTACCGGTTTTCTTGATTCGTGGTAAATCAAAAGTTAATTTGAAACCTGAACTGTTTGTGTTTGGCTAATTTTTAATTTTGTTTACAGCTGACAAACAAATAGGGTTTTGTAATTCGAAAGCAAAGTTTTCGAATCAGAGTTTTAATTACATTTTTTTAAATAAAAAATATATGACAAAAAAACGATTTTGATTTTTTGGTTTAAAAAAAATCGGTTTTTGTGATAGTTTACATGAGTTATTAGCAAATCGTTTAAAATCTAAGTTTTGTTCTGATTTGATTCATCCAAAAAGATGTTGTTGAATACAACAATGTCGCACAAAGAAATGGATCATTCACTACATACAAATGAAGTAAGTACGATTAATGCGATGTGAAACATGTGTTTATCCTGCTAAGTGGTAACATGTGTTTATGCTGATGTTTTTAGATCTTTAAAGTAGTTTAAGATAAACATCACAGTTTGTCAGCGCTGTCATCAGTTTTGCTTTTGTTCTTAGAATCAAAATGTTTAAATCTGATGTTTTTCAGAATCTGAATTTTCCACACCAACTCCAACCATCAGCACCATCGACGCAACCACATATACAACCTCTGCAACGACATATACAACCATTGCAACTACATTTACAACCAATACCACCAGCACCTCCATTGCCATCGCAGTTACATCTACAATCAATACCAGCACCACGGGCACCAGGCAATGCATATCCCTTGGGTACAACTTTCATGTGTGGTAATACATTGAGATACATGTCCAAGGTAATTATGTACAGGCAAGAACTATTTCATTCATGGGGGGGGGGAAAAATTTCAAATTTAACTATGAATTTTGGAACACTATATAGAGATCTGTTCATAAATTATATTGTGAAAATAACGGCCTAAATAAAAGTAAAAAACGACATGCTTAGTTGTTCAAACGCTTCGGTAAATGTTCATGCTATCATCAGCGATATGAAGGCCACATTAGTTACACCTGTTTATACACACTTATTGTAAAAACCATGTCGCTTTTTTACGTTTATTTGGGCTGTTATTTTCATCAATAAACTATAAATTTAGAAACACTATACACGGACTTGAAAAGTAGTTTAATCATAAACATTACTGCCAAGGTAGTGGTGTATAAAGAATACATCGTTCAGACGTTTCGACAATCTCTGTTGTCAGTGCATGTTTTCAATCAACCTGTAGAACACGGAACGATGTATTCTTTATACACCAATACCTTGGCAGTAATGTTTATGATTAAACTATAAATTTATTTGCAATTCGTAAAAATTACGGGTTCTAGCAAACTAAATATTTGCTAATTTGGCCAAAAATGTTAAAAAAGGAAAAAGTTTTGTTTGTATTTTTGACAAGTTTGCATACAAAGAGGAATCAATCATACCGCCACCAACTTTCGGACCACCAGCAGAAGAACTAGCTGAAATGGACGGTAATAGGAATAGAAACCTAAAAAACAATCTGCAACCTGTACAAAACCGACCTGTTGGAACCTAATAGTTAGTGCGGTGCACATCTACATATACGGACATAATGTTTATCGTAAATTTGATAGAGTTTCCGATGATTTGCACGGTTTTGTGATATTGTATATTGTTGTATCTAAAGATACTAAGCTTACATCATTATCGGTGACAGTTTGAGGACATATCATCCATTCAATAAAAACCACGTTGTGGCCTAAAATCAATGGTTTTTAAGGCACAATGATGTGTAGTCAAGCAAAGTAATCCAATTCAAAGACATTTATTCACTTCCTATAACCGACCAATGCAAGTAGCTTAACTTAGTTATATTACCCAAATCCCTTTTGGCAACTGTATTATTTCAACCGACGTTTTGAGTCTATTATTGATTAAAATATTGTTCCAATTTGATCAGCTGACATAAAGTACCTAAAACCAAGCACATGACGTCATTTTGAAATCTCAAATTCTTTAACTTCGAACTTCGGTGCCTCTGGTAAAATGGTTAACGAACAATTGTACAAATAGCGTTTAATGACACAGAGATGTATGTCGAGTTCGGGTTCGGGTTCGGGCTTAGGTTTCATTAAAAAAAGGCTTTTTTCGGGCCTTACTTTATACTCTATGTTAGTATTTTTTGAACTAACTAGCTAAGATGAATTAATTAAACTAGCCAGTTGCTAAAACTGACCTAATGTCAAACAGGCCAAAAACGCCTTGTTTAAGACCAATTATCTACTGAGTTCCTTGCCTTGGTCTTTCCTGAGACTTCAATGTTTAGGCTTGTCAATCAACATTTCTGGCCTAAACTAACTACTACTCGGAAACAATTCGGGTTCGGGCCGGGTTGGGGCTCCAATGTCAGGCCCGTTTACAACTCAATATAAATAAATAAGACAAATAGTGTTTTATTCGTTATTATAATTCAATGCAAGTACGCCCGGGGTACACCACTCTTAGTTTAATTCCCCCGATTATTTATATTAGTTCGTAAACACACTGCGATTCCATGGTCAGCAGTTGCGCAAAATTATTAACATTTTTAGTAACTTAAGGATCCCCGTATGGCCGTTTATGTTTAATCGTGTCAAAGCCCAATAATTGTGGTTGACTTCTTACTGAGACGGTTTGCTTTTATAGTGAACAAGAAGCTGTGTGACCCTTTGTTGGATTTCTGTATGCTTTATAAGTACAAATATACCGTTCCCACCAGGCCCACAATTGGCAAGCAGTCCAGATTTTCTTATCATAAAATCAATGTCAAACAATTTTAGAAAGCATTAAACATAAGCTGCGGTATCAGTGCAGCTGGTGACGAGAGATCGGTCGTATTGGCTGGTGTAGCTATCCAACGACACTTTAGTTTGTTGGGAGACCTTATAGGTTAAAACAGTGTGCTGTGTCGGCAGCTTATCATTTATTGGCTGGATGCTTTTACTTTGAATTAAACATGTTTTTCACAATTCTTAGAAATATCTGGTCTTGTTTAAGATTTAATAATAATTAAAAACGAAACATAACTATAACAGTCCTGTTTTTTCCTTGCATTCCAATTTTAACCATTATAGGTAATTCCCCCAAACATCTTTGATTATAAACGTTTTTCGACACTTGGATTTGAAGTTGCGATAGTCTATCAAAATATGTAAACTTGCTTTGTAAAAACTACATTGTACACATGCTGATCAGCTTTTTGCATTTTAATCTTGATTACGAAGCATACAACGCAGTTCTCACAACATTCAAGTTACACAACAAATAAAATAATCACATTAAATAAAACACATCAAGCTAAGTTACAAATAAATGAATGTTTTTTAACTGTGGTTGCGCAACAAATACTTAGCATTCTGTTTCAAATAAACTGGCAGTTTACGGTTTAAACTTTATGGCATTAATACAAACATAACAATATGATTAGATATGCTATTCCATCAAAGAATTCGACATGTTACAAACGACTACCATTTTCGAATTGTTCACAGTAAGCAAAGAATTATTTCGTCAATTGTAAGAAGTTAAGATAAATTCATAAACGGTATCAGCGCTGAAGCGTCCATGCACACCAACCATCAAGGCGAATATATACATAAATCAAAGTACGCCAGGCACAAACTTTGAGTACAATGCATTTAAATTTCAAGTCTCAAAATGCTCAAATAGTTAACACTTTATCGAAAACATTTGTAAATCGTAAGAAAATCAGATAAAAGCTATCATGATTAATCCCTCAAAAAATGCAACGATTTTAAAGCAAAATATCGTATACGTTTTTGTGTTCAAGGATGAAACTTTATCCAAGCACTTCAATTACTCTGTCGCCTTCCTGAACGGCACCAGCATTGTAGGTCACAGTCAATTCCGTTGGGGGACTTGTAATTGCCCCGATAGAAGATACATTTTGTCTCACATATTTTTTGGCCCTAGTAAGTTGATCTTCTATTGCTTTTGAGTAAAGCAATGGATTGAGAGCGCTGTTGATTGGAAGCAACAGACAAGCACTCAACACATAAGCATCTGGTGGCATCTTGATTCCTCCAATACTCAAATATCCCAAGACGCAAATCGGAATCCAGCAACAGAAGTCGGTCAGAATCAACCTCGAGATTCTCTTCTGCATCTTGGAGCTGACGTCATTGCTTCTGGCTTCTTTCATCCGATTGCTTTGTTTGTAGATGAGAATATATCCAACCACCATGTAGATGAACATAAGAAAGTTGATTGTGATGAGGAAAGTTGAATATTCCCAAGCAAATTCACTGGTTGTGGCGAACAAACGTGGCATACATACGCTTGTTTCTCCATAATATCCAAACTCCCCCTTGATTGGGTTGCGGGGAAATGTTTCCTTAATTGTTTGTTTCACTTGGTCCCAACTCTCCGGTTCTCTACTGGTAATTCTTTGTGCAAGAAGTGATATGTTTTCCCTGGAAACAAAGTCATTTCCGAAAATGTTGTTTGGAAACCAGATATCAGTTGTAAAATATTCTGAATTGACTTGAAGTAAGGGAATGATTGCCAAAACCGCAGCTGAAATCCAGCAAAACAATTCAGTAAGTAAAACTTTAAGAGCACCCATATTTCGAATTGTAAACGGTTTGAAGGCTGATGCAAGGCGAAAGGTTGTCATGGCCGTCATCGTAAACGCTGAAGCCTCTGAGGAAATAATTGCAAGTGCTCCAAGTCCTGAACACAAACTATTTGATCTCCATTGCTTATCAAATAGACAATACGAGCCCGAAAATTGTGTGGCTTGCACTATAACTGCAAGCAGATAAATTCCCATGAGGAAATCTGAGCAACAGAGGTTAAGAATAAAAATACTGGTGTTAATAAAAACATGTTTGTTCCTGTCTACATTCCATAAGCTGTAGGCAGTTGCAATGAACACAAACAAATTTCCACCCAAGGCTAACACAGCTGTTATCCAAAAAATTGCTCTGTAAATTGAATTAGCAATCATTTCGTTGACATCTGCAAATGCGTCTCCAGCCAAGTTTACACATTCGTCACTTCCGTCTGAACAATCGCGAATTCCATTCTGCACCAGTTTCCATTCAACCGACAAAGGTTGTTTATTTGTGCAATAAAACCTCACTTTTTCACAACGGCATCTGCTTTCATCAGATTCATTGTCACAATCGATAATTCCATCACAAAGAGTTTTTTTGTCAATGGAAATCTTATTTTTGCTTTTGCAATAAAAGCGAACATTGTGACAAAGTCCTGAAAATTCATCTGAACTATCGTCGCAATCAATTTTTCCGTCGCAAGCCTGCGAGATGTCTATGCTGATTTTTTCTTTGGATAAACAATAAAATCTGTTTGGGCAATTCACTTCCCCAAACATCCCAAGCTTGTCCACTATTCCATCGCATATTGAGTTAAACAAAAGGTCAAATTCATCGCCATTTTTGAACCAATACTGAAACCAATACCTTAATGGTGGGTTGTCAGTTTTTGCACACCTAAACACTTCGTCAAGTCTAAGGTGTTTGGTGTCTTCTGGCAAACACTGAGTTTGTTTCAAGTTATTAGTAACCGAGCAGTATTTCGTGTTCATTTGGTTAACACATTGCACACTTGAATTGCACAACTTTCCACTTTGATCCGAACAAACAGATTTATTTTGACAATGCATCTGATTTGACGGACAAGAACCCCTTATATCTTTACACAAACTTTGATTTAAACATAAACACTCATCTGACATATCAAAACAATCCACAATACCGTCACAAACTTGCTTTGGTGATATGATTAACTTTTTATCCAGGCACTGAAAACATTTGAACTGTCCGTTGACAAAACAAAGATCAGACCTATCAGAACATTGAGCCACTGAATCGTAAACGTTAACTTGGGGCAAAACGCAATCACCTAGTCTCGATGATCCAGAGCATTTAAATCCAAATCCTGACTTGATTTCGTCGCTTTTGTCACTGCAGCTACTTTCTAAGTCACAGAAGTTGTTACCAGCTATCATTTCTTCATTTTCACAAATAAAAACCTTCTGGCAATATTTATTTTTCCTTTCGTTGCAGTTTGATGAGACACAAATCACATTCTTGTTTTCACAACGGTTGATGTCATCAACACACGACGGTTGGATTACCGTGTTGCACTCTTGTGGGACTGGAGAATGTACAAGATACCTGACAAGCTGCTCACTCTTACAAGTGGTGGCAAACATTGTGCAAGATTGACATGTAAAGTTTGTGATTGAACACAGTTCGTCACTTCCATCAATGCAATCCTTAAATCCATCACCAATCCAGTTTACAGGTAAACATCTGCCAGTAGATGTGCGAAGTTGGTTACCAGGATCGCGCGGACATCTTGCGTGAACTCCAGAGCAGTTGCATGTGTAATGTGTCTCATCACTACGATCAAAACAGTCATCATTACCATCACATAACAAAGATCGGTCAATACAACTTCCCGCTGCTCCAATGCATTGTTTCGTTCCAACACAAGCACATTGAAACTTTTCGGCTGGACAAGTGCAATTAACTTCATCACTCAAGTCGCAACAGTCATTTACTCCATTACATTGATAGTATTTGTCGATGCAACCAACTTTATTTGTGCAGTTACTAGTTCTGTAGCAATCACATTCAAACGCATCTGCTGCACAAGTGCAATTTGCTTCATCACTCCAATCTCCACAGTCATCATATCCATCACATTGATTGTTTTTGCCAACACAACTATTGTAAGTTGTGCAGTTTTTTGTTTGGTAACAATCGCATTCAAACTTAAGAGCTGGGCAAGTGCAATTAACTTCATCACTCCAATCTCCACAGTCATTAATTCCATCACAATGCTTGTCTTTCTTGATGCAACCACCGTTGCTAGTTGTGCAGTTCTTTGTTTTGTAACAACGACATTCAAATGTATCAGCCGGACAAGTGCAATTAACTTCATCACCCCAATCTCCACAGTCATTAATTCCATCGCAAAGGTGGTCTATTTTGAGGCAACCACGACCTTCTGTACAATTGTTAGTTTTGAAACAACCACATTCAAACTTATGAGCTGGACAAGAGCAATTAACTTCATCACTGCCATCTATACATTCTGTGTTTCCATTACATTGCACTGCCCAATATGGCCCACACCCAATTACACCTTTACAAGTTGTATTGAAGCAGTCACACTGAAACCTGCCTTCGGGACAATAATCACCAAACTCATCACTCCAATCACCACACTGGTTATTCCAGTTGTTTACCCACCACATCTCAATGCATCCTGGATTTTTACACCGACCAAACTTGTGACAAGCGCATTCGAACATTGAAGAAGGGCAGGTGCAGTTGGGACCACGATACGGTTCCTCGCAAACCGAGAGATTTTTTGGTTCTGTCAATAAAATAAGCTTTGAATAAATAGTAATAATAATAATCAACGGAAGTCTAAGTCAATAAGAAATAAAGCAGAAATGGAAATGTGTTTTGGCCCGACTTCATAAGTTCTCAGTCGGTAATGAATACATTCATATATATTTATGGTTTGCAAAAAGAAAAACACGTGCATTTGTTTTCATTGTATAAATAATATCGTTTTTTTTCGTGTAATAGATTTCAGTTTTTGTTCAAATAGCGATATTAAAGACTAAAGCCTAACATTGAAGGTTTATCAAATAAAATGATTTCTTACTTGTATAAGGTCGTGGAGCGAGACTGAGATCCTCACCCGGACATTCACCTTCCACGCATCCGACGAAAAACAATAGAAACAATAACCACATCATGTATAAGATTTCTATGCAACAGCTATCAAAAAGACGTAACCTTGATTGATCTATAAAAACATACAACTTTTGCATGTCATATAGGACAGTCTTTTCCAACCTATGGGTCGCAACGAATAATGCAGACAAAACTACAACCAAAATAGTAGAAATTCATGTTTATTTGTCGCGATAAACCACAAAACAAAATTTGTCCAATTCCAGGTCAAAACTTATTACAATGTTGAAAGCACTTAACAAAAATTAGGCAAAACGAAACCTTAACTATTCAAGCTAAGATGAATATATTCTTACTGGGATCAGCCCTGAAGCGTTGATGCAGGCCAGCGATCACGGCTTACTTATCGAAAAGCCATAGTACACCAGGCCTGGCTATTACAGGCGTTATACCGAATCCTACTACGAAGTTAACATGTGCACCATACAAAGCAGGCAGCGTGACTTTTTTTCGGCTTTTTTTCACAGGGCCTGTGTAGCTCAGTTGGGAATGCTTGGGTGACCTCTATTGGTAAAAATGAGCATGAATCTGACATAAAGTAAAACTGTAGAGCCATGAGCTCTTGGTGGTCCTGCGTAACTCGCTTTGTAAACCCCTAAAGCAGTGGTCGGCAACCGCCGGGCCTCGGTCCCGTGCCGGTCCACAAAGCGTTCGTTACCGGTCAGTGTACTTTTTCGGGTTAAATGCTTTGAAACATTTTGCCCATGTATCGCGGGGTCAGCGGTACAAAAAAAAGTTGCTGACCCCTGCCCAAAAGGTCTGTGGCCTCTAGTTTAATAACCACTGGCTAATAGCTTCAACTAAACTAATAGTGTATTTTGTTAGATTAATATTAGTTGCTGTAATTTTTTTTGATCGAATTATGATTAGTATTATGGGTCCCTTTCTACGTAAAAAAATAAATAAAACATCTGTACTGCATGATTAAATGACATAATCTGAGGATTTCATGCTTTGTTGGTTGGTGCAATGTAAGCTATTCTAAAGAATTTTGTAACTTTTTTTGGATTCACCCGTTTTTACCCCCTAAACCCCAAACTAATAAGTTTAAGGTCAAAAATACAAGCCCTAATGTGCTGAAATGTTAAACAATTGGTTGCAGTAGGCCAGTGGTTCTTAACCTTTTTTCCTTGCTGCACCCCTTTCAGATCACCAACCAATTTTCGCACCCCCTTTCAAATCACTAACCAATTTTCGCTCCCCCTTCTGTAATTGCTTAAATAGAATAGACCTAACCAACCTTAATGATTCAGCATCCCCGCACCCCCTAGGAACAGTTCTCGCACCCCTTGGGGGTGCGTGCACCCCAGGTTAAGAACCCCTG
>QLIY01001850.1:13008-27473 GCA_003260075.1 Phallusia mammillata
CGACTTTACATGTGTGGGGACCCATGAGTTTTTGCCCGCAGAAACGACTAAAGTTATAAACAGGGTTGCCATACCGTCCTTATTTCTAAGATTTGTCCTTATTTTGAAGGACAATGTCTTAGAATAACATATTGTCCTTATTTCTAAGAAATGTCCTTGTTTTTGACTTGAGTCCTTCTTTTGTCTTATTTTCAACAATTACTAGTCAAATCCCTGCTCGAGTAACAGTAAACTTCAACCTGAGCTGTCGTATGATGCACGAAATATGGTGCTTAAATAGGTTGTTTCTGCCGAAAAATGGCCTGTGATCTGTCATGGCTCATATAAATGAAAAGATTTGTTCAAAAACGTTTGTTTCGTTTCGTATGAAAATTAATTTTTCCATGGTCCTTATTTTATAGTCCATGTCGATGGCAACCCTGGTTATAAAAGACGATGGCTAATATGGGACCCAAAACAAAATAAGCATAGAAATATGTCTATGTTTTAAAATAGGTTATAGTGTATATGCAAGGGCAATATGTGCTAAGCCACCCTACCAGTTTATGTTTTAAAATAGATCATAGTGTAGGTGTAAGGGCAATATGTGCTAAGCCACCCTTCTTGTTTATATTCATGTATTGTTCAATTGTTGTAAGAAGCAAACAATTTGAAAAGCATTTGAGTGCACCGATTAGGGAATTTGTAGTTGCGGAAAATAAGGGGGGGGGGGGGGGCCCCAAAACTCAGGTATTCGAACAAAAAGTAACACTTGGGTTTATGATTGCAAATTTATTGGTGAATGTGTTAACCAATGAGCTTTGTTTTGCCACATTAGCTGGACTGATGTTATTAACATGAGATTTCTGCTTCATAAACACTCTATGTGCTAAGAACAACCTAATGTTGCAAGCTTTTTAACACAATTCTATTTATGTAACAATACAAACAAAATTATATATGTCATTGGTTCATGACATAAACAAAACATGTCAAATCAAGTCACAGATCATTGCCAATTTGAATTGTATTCAAATCTATTTGGCAAAAATATGTGGCAAAATATTCTCGACTACTCCTAGTCTAGAGGTGGTTGACAATTTGAATTGTATTCTTAAAAAAATATCGTGTATTTGAATTTGCAAATTCTTAGGTTGGCAAAAACCTACAACAATTCGAATTGGGGGGGGGGGGGGGGGTCACTCAAGCTTTTGTATTCATAAATTGTTGGTTCAAAAGTAAACATCAACTATTCGAATTGTATTTGTGCGCTATCGAACAAAAGCTAGAATCATTCGAATACAGCACGAAGGTGGTAAAACCTGTATTCTAATGCATACGAATGACGAGTATGAATTGCCCCTTGTCTGCTTACAACCAGAACCTCCCAATTCATCGGCTTACATATTCTAACTATTGGGACACGGTGGAACTGGTTGAGTGTGGTATGAAAAAGATTCTGCACAGCTTGCTACCCATATTGTACATTTTTAACATTGTCTTTAATTGTGATAGGATGGTCTCTTCTGGTAAAATATATTTCCCTTCAATCCAGTGTCACATTTATCTTTAAGCAGACCCTGTTGTTCATGTAAAAATCAAATAATCAGGAGTAAAATGCTGAGAAACTTTTTTTAAACTCCACTTTTACACCCTTCCTAGATAAAGATTTTGTGAGAAAGTGTTGTGTACTTAGTTCTACGGTAACAAAATTAAATTTTTTTTATTTTATTTTGTAAGTTGTAATCAAAATGCCCAAAATGGAGAGACCAGTTTAGTAGTTCATTTATTGAACATTGATGATGAAAGCCTAACTCTTAGAAATAACACCATCGGCAACAGAGGCAGCAGCATATTAAAAGAAGTTGAATTAAAAGTTTCATGTAAGTGAATGAAATGTGTTTAAAATTTTCAATTTGCATGCATAAAGATGTTTTGCAAAAGCTGTTACGTTTACAAGCCCAAGTGATCATGATGTTTTATTTTCTCGTTGCTTGTTAAGGATATGTTTCACAAACATTTGCGACATACACTTATCTTCAGTTGGCTTAAATAACTTTTGCCTAGGTTAGCCCACATTTCATTACACACACCCCAAAAACAAGACAGTTTAAAATCAGTTATTATGGGTCCCCTTCCCTAAAGGAGACGTATCTTGATTTTGCTCAGTTTTTTTTTTTTTCTTTTTTCTCCCGTGAAGATTGTCCATGCACTTTTGGCATGAAATCTTTGGTGAATTTGGATGAAACTTCCTTACATGGTAGATATATTTTTACAGATGTACCATTTGATTTGTTTTGACTTGATAACCTCCAGTATTTACCCCGCTAGACCTCAAAGTGTTAAACGTTTTTGTATGTTGCTGCACACCACAAACGAAAGATTTCTGTAGTGTGATAGTGTAATAAAGGCAGCAGAACATGTGGTACTTGTGTTTAGGCAATACTTGATGAACGTTTTTGCACATGCCATCCAGTGGGGTGTTAACAGCCTTATGACGTAAGAAGTGTTAACAAGTGTTGCTCATCACACCTCCAGTGGTCAGAATTTTAAACATTGTCCGATTTAGATGAAATTTTACATGACTGGGGGGGGGGGATCATTGTGGTTTCACATTTTATACTTTTGGGTGTTGCCCACTAACCCCCTAAACTGGGTGATTTTTTTATCGGTGTTGGAATTAAATGAAATTTGGATATCTGGTAGAATTTGTCATTTATAGGTGTCCATTGTTGTGTTTTACCCTATAGTCCCAATATTTATGCCTCTGGCCCCCTAAAATGTGTTATTTTTAAACAATGTCTGCATTAGATAAAATTTGGACAGCTTGTAGAGTGTGACATTTATTGTTGTCCATTGTCGTGTTTAACCCTATAGTCCCAATATTTACCCCTCTGGCCCCCAAACTGGGTCTTTTTTGGGGTTCATTTTTGTCTCAATTGAATGAAATTAAACAGCTTGTAGAGTGTGCCATTTATAGGTGTAGAATGTTTTGTTTCACCCTGTGGCCCCATCAGTTATCCAACTATCCCCCTACAATCAATCGTGTGCAATTTGCCATTAATTGGAGCTGATTGTTGCGTTTTTGGCCTTTTTCTCTCAAATAAATCCTAAAATAAAAACACCTTAAAAAATGTATGAATGGATTGAAATTTGAATAGTTTGTTCTTCATATAGCATATTTATTTATGCACAGTACCAATCCCGGGGTTTGACCTTACAACACCTAACTTTCCGATAGTTATCTCTTGAAATGCGTTATTTACAACTTTGCATATGTGGGGACCCATCAGTTTCTGCCTGCAGAAACAACTAAGGTTATAAAAGACAGTGTGTGATATGGGACCCAATATAAAATAAGTGTAGGGAATANAAGATATGGGACCCAAAATAAAATAAACGCAGGAAATATATTAATGGTTAAAATAGGTTATGGTGTATATGCAAGGGAAATATGTGCCACCCTTTAGTTATTGTCAGATACAGTGCTCTTATCAATGCAACAAAAGTGGCAAAATCCAAATACAGTGGACACCTGTATGCAAAAATTACCTGTCAATATACAATGCGCATTTGTTGTTTTGGCAAAAATTTACATGTTCAGTTAATTTATGCTTCTCTGTTGAAGTATCGCTTCTCAGCACAAGATAAAATTTTCCGTCGCTGATCAGTGATCACTGCACCCATTGCATCACAAACGTATTGTGACATCATACTCAACAAATAGTTGGACAATTTGTACTGTGACTTTGATATATTTTACCTCTAGGTTAAGCAAGTTTGCAAGTAATGTGTTTATGCACTGACAATATTAGCAATAACAAGCGAAGAACCTTAACCTGTACATAGAGCGGTTAGAAATTTGCCATCCCATGCATGAAAAATTATGTCAAAAACTATACACCTATGCCCACTGGTCCCCCAACATGAAATTTTTAAAACAAGTATTGTGTTTTTGTAATAGTGTCACAAGTTGACACACTAGCCCACAGCTTCTCAAATGGCGGACTGCAATCCACATCTGCACCTTTGAGGCATGCGATGTGGACCTTGATGGTCTTTGAGTAGGTCTATTATTTGTGGTTAATTACTTGCTATGTAGCGGCAGTTTTTAAAGCCTAAAGCCTTCAAAATCATGTGTGAGGTCAGATTGTGAAACTGTGGCATCAAACACAATTAACAAAACCGTAATGAGTTTCTCCCTGCAGAAACAACTAAGGTTATAAAAGACGGTGGCTAATATGGGTCCCAATGTAAAATAAGCATAGGAAATATATCAATGTTTCAAAATAGGTTATGGTGTGTATGCAAGGGCAATATGTGCTAAGCCACCCTTCTAGTTTTTACCTTTGCTTTCTGGACTTTTGACAAAACTAATTGAGTAGCCCTGAACTAGCCATTTAAAATAGGCCAACAAAATCAAGGTATGAATTGTGTAAAAATAAAACTGTTTTTAATATAGACGATTGTTTGACGTTGATTGTTTTGTTTCACTCACCAGTTACGCTGCCTCCTAATGCCGACAGTTTTAGGGGGCAATATGTATCTATAACTAAGTTGGCTCTAAAAGACCAAACTTTTTCATGCATATTTAGTAAGTAACTAAAAGCAAGAATAGTACAAAATCTGTCCAAATTTAGGACCCAATGTTAAAATATAAGAAATAGATGGTCAGTTGGAAACAAAGCTTAGCTGTTTCCACTTTTTTTTCCTTTTCTGCACATTCCTAAAGTATTTTGGTATTATATATAAAATCAATGTAAGTAGATTGCAATGCCTGTGTAATCATGTTTTTTAATGTGTTTGGCAAGGCCAGTTGCAATGGTTTTGCGATGTTATCAACTAAAAAATAACTTTTATCAGAAATGCAAATATTTAAGAGTATGCATGCTGCATGGTATTTTCAAAATTGGTCATGTCAATTTTATATCGATACAAGTGCGATTTTTTATTGGCAGGGGTTAGAAAGAAAAGTGCACATATATAGATTATAAACCAAAACATGTCTAATAGACTACATAAAACTTATTGATTAGGTATAATTTAAAAACGAAAGTTGTTTTATCTGTGGATTGCAAAAGCATTTTTGTGTAAAAAAATGTTTTGATTTTGGGACAAATATCTCAGTTTTGTTTTTAATTGTGTAAAAACAGGTATCAATTGGTGTACAATAGCTATGTTGAATGAGCCATCCTTTTAATTTTGTAAAAAAGGGTAAACGAAAATCATGTGGATGTTTTGCGGGTCAAAGATAATAAAAAGCTTAAGAACCACTTGACTAAAGTATTCTTTGACTGGATTAAAGTTTTCTATACAGACTGCTCAACATCTCATCATTTGCAAGTTCATTCCTCCATGAATGAAGTTTTAATCAAGGGCACTTATGGAACAACTGGAAATTTTGCATGTTCAAACAATGGAACTCTTGTTTACTCAAACGGAGTTACACCTAGCTTATTTTCCACAACATGTCAGGCAAATGCAAAATGGCAAGGACAAAAAGCACTCCAATGTGTACTAGGTAGGTTGTAGAACTTCTGGTAACTTTCATAGATGTGGTTTATGTTGAACTAAGTTTAATGATTCTTTTACAACTTTGTGTCTTGGTTATAACAGTGTGTTAGTTTACATCCTATGCTTGTAGCAAATTTCCATAAAAAAGTAAAATGATTTTGATGATTTAAACAACCCATAAATTTTTAAAATATGATTCCTTCTCTTTTAACATTTAATTGTGACCAGATACAAATTCACCAAAAAAAAATTAATGTTGAGCAATCTTTATGGCTTTGGCTGGTTTAGTGGTCATTAACTATTGGCACATGTTTATCTGAATAAATCTGCATAAACTTTTTTTAAATGAGACGCATGTTTTTTTTTTGTTTATTAAGCAGTATTTTCGACTTTTTAAGAAAATGCAGAATAAATAAAAGCAAAGTTTTTCACATGATGGATATTTATTGGAAGTTATGCACTACAAATGCACTTTTTTCGGGGGGGGGGCTAGTTTGTTGCTTGAAATTTACACTGATCTTCGGTATTGATCCAAATTTGATCCTCCTAAAGTTTTACCCCAAATGACCTAGCAGTTCCCCCATATGCCCCCAAAATGTTTTTTGAACTTACTAAAGTAAGTCAGCTAGGAGCTTTGTTGTTTGGTACAATGTAAGGTATTCCCAAGAATTTTCAACTTTTAATTCAATTTACCCATTTTTTTACCCTTTAACCCAAAAATATTCAGGGGGGGGGGGGGGGGGGGGGGGGGGGGGGGGGGGGGGGGGGGGGGGGGGGGGGGGGGGGGGGGGGGGGGGGGGGGGGGGGGGGGAGTCTTTTAGGTCAAAAATACAAGCCCTAATGTGTGGAAATTTTACACAATTGTTTGTAGTGGGTTACTGGTTTAGTATTTACATTTTTTTCTTGATCAGTGAAATGGATACCTTTACAGCCCATATACACTGGAAACCCCTAGGGAGTAATTTACTGGTTTACAATTGTGGCAATTTATAGCATAGCGGGAGATCGCTGCTTGAACGGGCATTTTGCAAGGCAGTCTTTTTTATGATTAGACATCAGCGCAGTAATCATATGTGGTTTTATTAAGCATGTGTACGTTTAGTTTTAGCGAAGGTTTTATATGTTGGAAGTGTTTAAAATGATACTTCGGTTTCATACATTTCAGGCAAACGCTGTTTATTAACATAAAGGTAAAAATGTAGTTGTTTTATGACGCAATATAGAGTCATCAAAGAGTCATCGCCAGCTTGACCCACATAGGACAAGAGGTGTGTGTAGATAAAATGTTGTGCACAATAAACCGATAAATAAGAAAATGGAAATATATAGAAAAGCCACCTTTTTGGTTTTGCATGTCAACCATGACAAATAGGCGCACATTTCAACAAAAAATGTTTTGCAATGTCAACCACTACACCAGTTTTTTGTGTTTCTAATACTGTTAGGGTTTAGTAGAAAAAAAATTATTGTTTTGAAACTGGCGCTGGACAGTAATATCGAAGTTTTAACTATATATTTGAAATAAAATTCTAGGAGGGCTGGGAGTATTTTCTAACATTCTCTGTTGCTACTTTTGTAAATATATGACAAACTATTGATTTATAAAGAATATGGACGTAACCTTTGAAGTTTGGTTTGATGATTTATACTAACTTGTCTTTAAGAATCTAAACATTTGGTTTTCAATTTGGCAATGAATGTTACATAGTATAATAAAGGCGACAGAGCATGTGGTACTTCTGTATGTGCAATACTTGGTGGACGTTTTTGCACATGCCAGTCAGAGGGGTGTCAACAGCCTGATGACGTCAGAAGCGTTAACAAATGTTTCGGTGTAGAACCCCATCAGTTACCCCTCTTGCCCCCTAAAATGGGTGATTTTTTAAACAATGTCTCAATTGGATGACATTTGGACAGCTTGCCGAGTTTGTCATTCATAGGTGTCGATTGTTGTGTTTAAACCTGGGGGGGGGGGGGGGGGGGGGGGGGGGGGGGGGGGGGGGGGATTTACCCCACTAGCTTCCCAAAATGGGTCCATTTTTTAAACAATGTCTGAATTGAATGATTTTTTTTTCAGATAGAACATAAAATAAAAACCCCTTGAAAAACGTATGAATGAAACAAAATTTGAATAATTTGTACTCCATATAGAATATTTATTTATGCACAGTCCGATCACTGTGTTTGCCATTACCATACCAAAACTTTCCATACTTACCTTTTGAAACGCATTTTTTAAAACTTTGCATGTCCGCTTGCAGAAACAACCAATGGTATAAAAGGCAGAATGATATGGAACTCAATATAAAATAAATGTAGGAAACATATTAATGTTTTAAAGTAGGTTATAGTGTATATTCCATGTCAATATGTGCAAAGCCACCCTTCTAGTTTAATTTGAGGCTCCTCCATGCATTTTTTGCAAAAAGATAAGTTAAAGTAAGGTTAACAAGATTGGTTAAGAACACTACCACATGTCTGTTTTAACTTTAGTTGAATTGAATGGGAAAAACAATTACACACTAAAAAGTTCAAATAAAGGAAATACTGATTTTTCTTGTTCTGTTTCGGGAAACATTTCTGCTTTGACAAACAGCAATCTTACTTTGCAAGTTGGGAATGAGGTTAGTGACTTTATATGCTAACTTTTATTAATCAAATTTGTTATTTAATATTTACTGGAGACTAGAGAGACTTTACTGGTGAGAATGAATAACTTTAAACCCTGCTAATTGATATAGTAAAAAGTATATACATATCAGTGTGGAGTTGAATTGCTTTAGTTTCAATAATAAGTGAAGAATGTATTTTTAAAAAACACCAAGCTTTATATAATATTTTAAAAGGTTTGGGGATCTGTTCTAACAATGAAAAAAAGGGTAATTTGGGGGTAATTATGAGACCCCTTCCCTTCCGTTTAAGAAATACAAGCCCTGATGTGCTGAATTTTAAACAATTGTTTGCAGTGGGTTACTCATTTAGTGTTTAAAATTTTCACTCAACTGTCCAAATGGTTACCTTTCAGCCCTGAATAAGTAAATGCGTGTTAAACATGGCTAAACTTTAGGGTGATAAAAAAAATTTGTTAAGTATACCTTTGATGCTGAAGGGCTTCTTATAGGGTAAGTTTTAGCTGTTTTAAAAGTACCCTTGGACAGCAATATCAAGCCTAAATTACATCTGTTGGGGATTTTGCAGAAAAGTATTTTTTAACTGATCTTTTTATTACTTTTCTAAATAGAAGACAATATAATGATTTAAAGAGAATATGGACATAACTTTTGAATTTGGTTTGATGCTTTCTACTTATTTGTCCTTAAAAAATTAAAAATATGCTCACCATTTTTATAACATAACCAATTCCAATAAAGACATGTGTGGGGACCCATTCGTTTTTGCTTGCAAAAACAATTATGGTCAAAAGAAAATTAGTAAATAGGATGTAGAATATATAAAATTAAAATGTAGGAAAGCCACCATTCTAGTGATGTTTGATCTTTTATTAGTGGGTTTTACCTAGGATTCACTAGATCAGGGGTAATCAACCTTTTAAGCGATGCATGGTTTCCATGTGGTAATTACTTTCCATGCCAACATTTTTCTAAATAATAGTGGTTTGTGCCAGGTGAGATTCATACAAAACAGAAAGCAGACAGATTTATATGTGTAAGTATGATTTTAATAGTATTGAATGATAAACAACTAAAAACAAGCAATGTAACTGTTAATTACTTTTTCTTTATAAACATGCAAATTGTTTGCCGTGCAATAAAAAACACCTCGAGTGCCAACTTTGGTTGACAACCCCTGAACTAGATATCAAATGCCATCAGTAAAGTGTAGAATCTTGAAGTATGCATAAACTTATGCTTAAATGGAAAATATTTGACCATGTCCCACCAAACTGCCAACCCCATACCTAACCTCCATAGTGACTTTAAAAACTGACAAATTCCCAGTCTATAGTTTGAAATGTTGATCGGATGTAGCATGCATCGTTTTTAATATAGTGCTCAACCATAATCTGGCTTAAACAGTTTTCGTACGTTTTTAAAAGATCAACATACAACAATACTAACAATACAAGAACTGTGTGCTTAAGTGTTTTATGTTGTTTAAATGGTATGTGTTTTTCTCATGATTTCTTCATTGTTAACTTTGCAGGCAAAATTGCCCAATTTTCAAATTCAACCTATTGACCATGGAAAGGAAGTGCGGTGCCTTTTGTCTTGGCAAAGTACAAATACAAAAATACCATCCGAATCTAAGACATTGATTGTGAACTGTAAGTTTTTTTGTTTAAGTTGACCTTTCATGGATGAGACGTTTTTGTCCGTTTAAGTCAAGTTTGTTATTTCAGTTTGACCAAGTTAGAGTTGCCTTAATGTCTTTAAATTTGTAAACTTAATAGACAGGCATCCAAAACTGAGAACCGTCACTTTTATTGTGGGCCAGACATTCAGTCCAATAGAGATTTACATAAGGAAGTTGCCTATTTCGGATTTAAAAATACCTTATTAACACAAATATGTGGGGACCCATTTGTTAACGTTTGCAGAAAGAGTTGAAAGGCAAAAAAATAAATGTGTATGAAATCGGAAGTTATGGAATGTTTCTTTGCTAATATAGTCCTAACTGAAATATGTGGATAAAATGGGGTTAATACAGTTTGGCGCTTGCCTTAATCAGTTAATATTTGTTACTCCAATAAATGTGATTTAGGTATTATTAAAAAATGTATGAACACTGAGTACATTTTTGAGTACAACTCATTAATCATTAGCAAAAATATTATGGTGATACCATGCGTTTATTCAGCTTAGACACTTTTGTTTGTTGAAAGTACAAGCTATAATTACTTTTAGTAGGTGTTAAGATCGCTATGCACTTTGAATTTATTTTTGGTGGCTAGTCACATCTTGTACCCACTGATCAGGTAAACTTCTGGGTCAGGCTGTTGCCTATCATAAATTAGGAAAAAACACAGGTAAGTGCAATCGGCTTAATCGTGAAAACAGTTTAAATGGGTCGTTCTTAAACCATTAACTATTGTTTGTTGGGAAAATCACTCTAGGAAAATGGGCCAAATTTTAGCAAGTTTTAAACAAATTGATTGTTAATTTCTATGTGAAACTCGCATAAACAAAAGTTTTTCCTAAAATATAGAGTGAGAAAAGATGTTGTTTGCGCCCTGTTTCTCTTTTTCTTGTTGCATTTTCTTTTAGAGAGCAGATACAAAATAAGTGTATGCAGTGCCCCAAAGTGTAAAACAATTTTCATGCTTTCTGTATGCTGCAATACACTACAAAAAGGTTTGTGCGCTATAGTAGTCTTTCACATGTTGCTTGTGTTTGTGATCTACTTGCATAATATTGTGGCTATTTTGGGGGGTGTTAATAGCCATATATCGTCAAGAACATTAACTGTTGCTGCTTAAAGCACCTCTTATAGTCACAAGTTTGTATAGTAGCTTGTCAAGACAAACTTTTCCGGTCTGTTGTTTGGGTCATTGTGGTATGGCAGTTATTATTTTGGGTATATGACCCCATCAGTTACCTTGCTTACTAGCCTGCAGAGTAGATGATTTTTCATGACCGGGGGGGGGGGGGGGGGGGGGGGGGGGGGGGGGGGGGGGGGGGGGGGGGGGGGGGGGAAGGCTTCACCACACAGATGTATAGCATAAATTGGCAATTTTCTATGTAAGTACCTAAACTCTTAATGAAGTCATCATATCATGTCGCCGCATAGTCAAAAATTTCTGACAAGTTCATACAACCTAGCAAATGTTAAACATGTGAACTATTCAAAACAATGATTACAGTCCACTAAACATTACTACACACAGTTTGCCAACCGCTAATGGAAATCTTTGAAAACATTTTGTTGCTACACAGCCTCAAAAATATGTTTATGCCATACTGCAAATAGCTTATTGGTAAAGCTTAAATCAAGTTGGTATTACATAGAGATAAACTTTTATGTTTGTATTATGACATTGTAGTTTTCCAACCATATAGTTCCTTAGCTGTTTCCCACACTTTTTTGCCAAGCTGTTTGACTTGCCTGATGGAAATGTGTGATGGGTCAGGTCCTATTTAGCTTTTCATTTTCTGTGCAAAAAATATTTATGCTGGTGTTGGTATTTGATTGGTTTGGGTCAATTTTCTAACTGATAAATCGCTGTGACTGCTTTTAAACCACATTTTGATATACTATGTAAACAAACTCTTACACTTTGATCTACAGACCCGCCAAACTGGGGGGGGGGGGGGAAACTCAGTGAAAAATATTATTAAGGCCTCCAGCAAAGTCTTTCAAGAAGGAAATATTTTTTTTATCAATAACCCAAGAAACCTTTCTATGAACTGCTCACAAAATTCAAACCCCAATTCAAGCTGTTATTGGACAATATGCAATGACACTTGCCATAATTCAACCAGAAAAAAAGATTGTATGCACGAACTAAGTGTTGAAGAGTACATCACAAAAAACGAACTAAGTGTAGTACATCACAAAAAAACTTTTATGCATATTATACTCAAATAGACTTAACTATTTGTGGAGAAAAACTGCCATTGTTCAAAATTAAAATTAACTGGCCGAAGTGTTGATTGTTTACTCATGATGAAATAGCAATAGTGTTTTGAAAAGATGATGTAACACTATCTTATGCAGTTTACCTTTCATTTTTTTTGCATAAATATTGGCTGAGTCCAAACAACTTGTTAGAATAGGTAAAGACTACCATTTGTTTGTTTTTTAATGTGTAGTCTTGTTNGCTAAACGGCATTGTTGAACACTGAGGACTGCATGCTGATAAAAACAGTGTAAAAAGGTCATTAAATGGTCGTTTTTGCGAAACAAAGTGAAGTGAAAAACAAGTTGTTTTGTATACCTTTGTAGCAAACAACTTTTTTGTATAGTGTCTAATATAACAGTTAAGGCTTTCTAGGAAAATTTATGTTTAAATACTGAACTTGAACGACAATATCAAGGTCAAAGCAAGAGATTAAATTGAAAGTATTTTTCCCGTTCTTTTTTCACCGTTTTTTTGTAATTATATGACAATAATGATGCAAAAAGAATATGGACAAAAACTTTTAAAGTTAAGTTAATGCTTTTATCTACAAAATCTAAAAATAACCGCAACATAGGTTTACCGTAAATCCGCATAAGCGCGCGTGTGGGGACCCATTACATATAGATAAATTGTGTATAGTGTAGTAAGTTGGTAAATGTCGTATAGAATATATAAAATGGAAGTATATCAGAAAGCCACTTTTCTAGTTTTATTTTACATTTATTAGTTGTTGAACTCATTAAGGTAAAAAAAAAGATGTTTTAAAACTATGCCATTTATGTTTCACAAGCCTAACTGTGGGGGGGGGGGGTCGACTGATTTTTCAACTTCAGTTCACTTGGCGTATTGTTTTACAGTAGAAAGAGATGACACTTGAAATATCAGTGCTTAATTGATTTAAAATCTTTGGAACATGGATTATTTTTCTGTTGATCTGTTTGTTTGGTCCAATCTTTCAGAACAAGATCTATGTTTTAAAAGTATTTGACAGTTTTTAATGTGTTCCATTTCCTGGGGCACATGTCTATATTGTGAATGTTTGCTTACCATGCACTTTTGGCTGAAAATTTAGAAAGCTTTCAAAGCTGGTGGTTAAGTGTGATAGGTTTTTATTTTATTTTACATTTATTAGTTGTTGAACTCATTAAGGTAAAAGAACAAGATGTTTTAAAACTATGCCATTTATGTTTCACAAGCCTAACTGTGGTCTAGTGTAGTACATCACAAAAAAACTTTTATGCATATTATACTCAAATAGACTCAACCATTTGTGCAGAAAAACTGCCATTGTTCAAAATTCAAATAAACTGGCCAAAGTGTTGTTTGTTTACTCATGTCAAATAGCAATAGTGTTTCGAAAAGATGACGTTACACTACCTTATGTAGTTTACCTTTCAGTTTTTTTTTTTTTTGCATAAATATTGGCTGATTCCAAACAACTTGTTAGAATAGGTAAAGACTACCATTTGTTTTTTTTCAGGGGGGGGGGTTTTTTTGCATAAATATTGGCTGATTCCAAACAACTGGTTAGAATAGGTAAAGACTACCATTTGTTTGTTTTTTAATGTGTAGTCTTGTTCTGGATGTAAAATGCTTTTTTATTTAAAGTCTGGTGTTTGCATGTGTGTCGTCACTTCTGCTTTCTTGTTTGTCATAAGTAAAGCTTCAGACTTCTGTTGGTTGATTTTAGATCATGGTATGAAAAATATCGTTATAAGTTGCTTGAAAAAACAGCGGTACAGATTGATCAGGGCTCTCCTGTACAAATACTAAATATGTTGTATCACTGCTATCAGATCCACTGCTTGTAATATATTTTTACTGTTGATATTTATGTTGTTGTTGTTTTTATCAGACCCACCATCAGATGTTCAAATCATTCCCCATTTTATGGGTGAAAATACAACAGAGGAAAATATTTTTTACCTCAATGGTTTACAACTTGTAACACTAAAATGCACTTTTCGAGCAAATCCAACACCAAGCTGTAACTGGTTCAATTATACAAAGGAAATGTCTGTAAATGTAACGAATTGCACATCAGTCTTTAACATAACCAGTCAATCTTCCATCTACTGTGAAGTAGATAATGGTGTTGGAAATATGAAAAAAAATCTTACCATAGTTCCTGTTCCAATAACCAGTGAGTGTTTGAGATAAAATAATATCACACAACTCTAAAAACGTAAATAACAAAAATACTCCTGTTTAGGAACCCTTCAAATTGAAGGCAGTTTAACTGTACAAGAAGGTGAAAATATAACTATCGTTTGCAATTCATCTGTTCCACTTAATACTTCATATGAATTTCAACTCTCAAATGCAACTGGAGTTATTGTGCGTAAAAATGTATTAGAAATACAAAATGTGTCTTGGATACATGGTGGAAATT
>QLIY01001851.1:431-27463 GCA_003260075.1 Phallusia mammillata
CTGGGTTTGCTCTGTTGGAAGTGTGAGCGAGCAATAAGCAAAGAAGAATGCTTACTTTATGGCAAAAGTGTGAGATGTCTTGGACAACAGGTAAATTGTGCAATAAACCACCATAATTCATGTTGGTGCGTGTTGAATTGGTTTATGTTGTGCAGGATTATTGTTGGACCTCTGTTCGAAGATACAAAAATAAGAGTTTAATTTGGAAAGGTTGCAAACAAAGTTTTGCTTGCAAAAGTGACGAACGACAGGTAGGGTTAGTTAGTTTATTCTATAAAATCATTTGTTTAATAATTTAACACGAGAAATGTTAATCAAATGCGTACATAAATTTTTGGCTATCCTTCTATAACTAGGTTACTTTCAATGATGCCTACAAAGGGGGGGGGGTATTTGTTTAATAATTTAACACGTTGAGAAATGTTAATCAAATGCGTACATAAACTTTTGGCTATCCTTCTATAACTAGGTTACTTTCAATGATGCCTACAAACGTTTCTTTGATCGATTCCTTTTTAAAAATTAGGAATGAAATTCTTTCGCGATGAATAAAGAATTTGAAGACGGCTACTTCCACTATTTTCTGATCGATATGGACATTCAAACTAACTTATATTCAGTTAAAATTACGCGGGAATGCCTAATTTATACCCACTGGCCATTGCATAATGTCAATTTGGAGCTGAATTTTTAGAACAAAAGTTTTAAATATAACCCAAAATGCATCACAATTATGTTTCGTTGGTTGCGGTTTGACGGTTTCCTGTCCATGCCTAAACGCGTTTCCAAATTAAATTAGAGGTTTGTACTGTCATGTTTTACATCGCATTTTACGCCCTTGTACACCTGATAGATGCAGAAAATTTTGCTTCCTGGCACGAAATCGTCTGTTTTCAACCTTTACTTGAACTTGTAGAATTTCTTCCATAGGGGGGGGGGTTATTACACCTGATAGATGCAGAAAATTTTGCTTCCTGGCACGCAATCGTCTGTTTTCAACCTTTACTTGAACTTGTAGAATTTCTTCCATAAACTTAGTGAAATGTCACAATGTAATGATGATCAAGATTCTTCACTTTGTACTTGCTGTTGCTCCACAGCTATGTGCAACAAACAAGGAATATGTAAATGTAAGTGTTCTATCGTTTTCTCAAGCAATACACTTCTTAAAATGTTTTTTTCTTTGACGTATAAATGTTTACTGTGTTGTTCCATTCCAGGAATTCCTCATTACACAATCACATATATCTTGTTTTATTCCAGCACAATATTCGTCACAAGTGCGTTGTCCAAAAGTAGGGGGGGGGGTTCCACAGCTATATGTAACAAACAAGGAACATGTAAATGTAAGTGTTCTATCGTTTTCTCAAGCAATACACCTCTTAAAATGTTTTTTTTTCTTTGACGTACAAATGTTTACTGTGTTGTTCCATTCCAGGAATTTCTCATTGCACAATCACATATCTCCTGTTTTATTCCAGCACAATATTCGTCACAAGTGCGTTGTCCAAAAGTACCAAGTACATTCCGAAACGGTGCAGTGAAATGCAGCGACTTGAACAAACCTGGTTCGACTTGTGAGTTCACATGCACTGGTGAAGATTTGGGGGGGGGGCAAATTCCGGAACGGTGAAGTGAAATGCAGCGACTCGAACAAACCTGGTTCGACTTGTGAGTTCACATGCACTGGTGAAGATTTCACATTACAACCTTCGCCACAAGCTGCTTCATCTCAGTGTCTTCCTGGTGGAAGATGGAGCCAACCAGAACAGTGTTGTGCAAGCAAGTAGAAACAAAATACGACTGAAAATGAATGCTATAACAGTTATTTTAATATTTCAGAACCTTGTCCACCCTTCATACCTATGGATTACTTTGGATTGCTTCACGCAAAGGACAAAAAAACTTGGGACTTCTATGTTGGGACTTTGGCGTACAAGGCTTTAACGTAACGTATATTTTCGATAAGCAAATATAACTTCATTTAGGTTGCGTGTTTTGAAATCATGTGTTTTTGCCCAATAATGTTTTTCAGTTTTAATTTTTGCATTACTGAAAGCATTTTTTTAAAGCAGTGAACTCAAAGTTTTAAAAATCTTTTAATGAAAGTTTAAACAAAATATAGTTTGTTAGTGTGTCGGAACTTTAAAAGCTAAAACTTTACCGCCCACTGTTGCACCATTTTTCAATAAACAAAGCTATTTTGCCTACAAACCTAATTTTCTGGCTTGAAGTAAGTAGTGCTCACCGCCCAAATGGTCAGCGGCACTGCCCATGATAACAACTTGTTTGTTTAGATACGAAACACAGTTGTTTAATTAAAGGGCTTACAAACATGGCCAAGACTCGATGAGAAGCGCCTTGCTACCTTTTAGCGGAGTTCCACATCCGGAAAAAGGCGTAACATTAAATCAAACCGCTCATTTGGATTCCAAAAATTTTCTCGGCATTTTCGGGCAAATACAGTACACAAAAACAGGTCAGAGATGTTTTACGGGATTCGAACCCAGGTTTTTTTAACCCAGTTAATCTGCAGAGACTAATTTAATCTAAAATACGACATAAAGTGGTAAAATGACCTACGTCAAAAATATTTTCTTAGTAATGGTACACAGTGATTGGTATTTTTTACATTTTAATGATGTAAAATCAGTGTAAAAACATTTTTAGCTGTTTCCTGTTGTTTTGTTGTTGCCCAATACAAACTTATCAATTTATTTGATTTAGCTGACGGTCGTGTGAATATTGGAGCAGCATTGACCTACGTTCTCGGGGTTCTTAAAAGTCACGTACGCGACCCAAGTCGTCACGTTGAAGTTGTTTCTGTCGTCAGTGATACGCCATCTGATGATGACGTAATTGGGCCCGCTCAAGCATTAAGAGACATGGGAGTGCTTGTAGGTTCAACTTTTTAATCGGGCTTGATACAAAGCGAAAATAAATGAACCTCACAAGGATATCATTTCAACAAGACAAAAATATCAAAGATTGTGCTACTTTATATTAAAAGTATTATTACGGAATCAGTGGCCATGCAGTTTTTGCTACATCATGTAAATTTTTTATTTAGTTTTATGTTTTACAGACCTTTACCCGATTTGTTCGTTCGACTGGCACAGAACCTTACAACATGACCCAGTTGTTGGAGATAGCAGGTGACAAAGATCGCATTGCGATAACCGACATGAATTCAGAGTCAAGCGAGGATAACTCGCTATCAATTCAGTCGTATGTCTGCAAGAAGATCTGTCGCCTTTATTGAGCATGCTCTTGCTGTATAGGCTACCAGAATTACGTTTTGCAGTTGCAAAGCCAAACACAGAATTTATTTCAAGAAAAAAACTACAAACAATAATAATAAAAAAAACTGTCGAAAACTTTTAGGTGTGAGAAATAAATTGTAATGACACGCAATTATGTTTTGCATTTTTTTGGGGGGAGGGGGAGGCTGACATATTTTTGACCAACTATGTTCAAACCCTTTAGAAAAAATGACTAGAATAAGCGACCTCTAACTTTAAAGTGATTGTAATTGGTTGATGATGTATGGGGGGGGGGCCAGAATTACGTTTTGCAGTTGCAAAGCCTAACACAGAATTTTATTTCAAGAAAAAAACTGCAACAATGAAACAAAAAAAACTGTCGGAAACTTTTAGAAACAATGACTAGTATAAGCGACCTCTAACTTTAAAGTGATTGTAATTGGTTGATGATGTATGAACACAAAAACCTTACCAACACGTGCCAAGAAAAAATAGATATTTTATATGAACACATTTGTAAATACCAATAAATGTCGCAAAAAGCACATTTGGTGACTATTTAAAATGAAAATTCTGTAGAAATAAACTTTTATGCCAAAGTATTCGGGTTGAGATAAGATTTATCATAAAAAATAACAGTTAAACTAACTCTAAAACTTTTTATTAATCTTGTCAATGTCTAAACATTTACTCGCGACTATGATCTTTGAGTCACATATCGGTATTTTAAAGAAAATTTGTCTGATGTGATTTCTCATTTTTGTAGCAGTATCATGTTTACCAAACATGTTCACAAAGCGTATCACAGTCATTAACGGAAAAAGTCAGAATACGGTTTGGTAAGTTTTTAAATGCAGCAAGTAGGGCGAAATATATATCGTTTAACACAGTGGTTGGCAACCGCCGGGGGGGGGGCAAAAAAAACTCACTAAGTAGCCAAGAAAAACTACATATTTTGTAAACACTCATTTGTAAATACTAATAAATGTCACAAAAAGCACATGCGGCGACTATTTCAAATGAAAATTCTGTAGAAATGAACTTTTGTGCCAAAGTATTCGGGTTGAGATAAGATTTATCATAAAAAATAACAGTTAAACTAACTCTAAAACTTTTTATTAATTTTGTGAATGTCTAAACATTTACTCGCGACTATGCTCTTTACGCCACATATCGGTATTTTAAAGAAAATTTGTCTGATGTGATTTCTCATTTGTGTAGCAGTATCACGTTTACCAAAACATGTATAGAGCGTACCACAGTTAAAAGTCAGAATACGGTTCACGAAGTTTTTAAATGCAGCAAGAGTTGTTATTATATCATTTCATACCGCTAATGCTGCAATGCTATTACAACAATACAACGGTAATTTGCATGTCAGGTTTCGATCGACATTCATTTAATCACGATTTAGAATATGTTTGCTCCAAACTAACTACTGTTTTAGTCATGAACGCAAAATTTTAAAAATAAATACATTTTAAATCGTATTTCCAAGCTACACGCATGCATGCGCCCAGATATCATATTCCACCGAGTCAAACGTACACGACTCTAATTAGGAAGGGACTCATTATAATTTCTGTCCACGATTCGGCCATACTTGGATGACACCTTTGTCCATAATATTATGTTATGTCCGGCAGCTATAAATTATAACCATTTACAAAGGCATTAGTTTGTGGGGACTTTATCACACTTAAAAACATGAAATGCTAGATTGCCTACAATTTAAATAAGTAATAAAATTTGCGAACACCATTTGTGTATGCCTCTACTACCTTTTAGTGGCCATGTCTAAATCAAGCACATTTAGATAAACTTAAAAACCACAACCCACTCTTTTCAATATCTCACTTGCGTAAGTCTTAATTTGAAAAGCGTGGATTCAATCACACGAAGCAACCAAGCAAAAGTTGATTTTACGTATTTGATAAATATCACTTTGTATTCGCAATATTCCAAAAAGGTTTGAGCGGTGGTTCAGCTACACTCCAAGCTGCCCATATTACCGAGCTGCAGTGTAGTTCTGCCTAACATAGGCCTACCATACGTCCTCTTTTTGGAGGACTTGTCCTCCTTTTTAACAAAAGCCAAGTTGTCCTCCGAGGACAAGAAAAAGTACCCAAATGTCCTCCTTTTGAATAAATTTGTGATTTAACAAATACATGATGTGCTAAGAATTAAACTTTGTCCAAACTATTCTATACCGTTTAATTTATGAGGCTTTTATTTTTTGGGGGCCCTTATATTTTTTTTCATGTTATTTTGAACAATGTGTCCTCCTTTTGTGGATGGAAATATGGTAGGCCCAGCCTAACAGAGTGTTACATCTCATTTGCCGGTAATTGCGTGACGTAACGTTGTGTGACGTAACAATTAACTGACAGTTTCGCAGATAACGCCACGTGGTATAGTTCATTCGTTTCTGGCTTTTGTGGATCACCGTAATACGTTGGTTACATTGAAAAGGCGTGTATTGTCGTGTTGACGATTGGTACTGGTGAGTCACTTTGTGTATATGTGTTTGACGGCTCCTAAATGTAAATTACCATACTAATGCGAACTTTACTGCAGTTACCTAATATATCATTTCGCTTTGCAATACTTGTGCTGTGCGTGCAGTTGGGACGCAAGGATGACAAAGTTTAACTAAGGTAATTGCGAATGTGCTATTTACTGTAATAGTATTACAAGGTGTCGAGTGCTGTGATATCAATTTTCATCCAATTTTAGTTTTACAAGACTCCCATGTAAAGAATAATACATTTACTACTGTTTCTTTCCGGTCAAATTGATTTATTTCTGTTGACTTCTTGCCCATCGATAACCCCAAGAAGACAACCGTGCCGACTTGAATACGTCGGTGGGGGGGGGGGGGGGGGGGGGGGGGGGGGGGGGGGGGGGAAAAAATCAATTTGACGAAAAACCACCAGGAATATTTTATTGCGACAAGAAAGCATGTAAGTTTTCATTAAAACACTGTATATATTTGTGTGGAGTAATATAAGAAATACATTAAATACAATAAAGTCAATAAAACACATACTAATGCAATATTTTGCAAGATTCAACAAAACACGAAACACGACATATTTGTGCCATGGGTATGGATCAACATATGCCTTTCAAAAACGCGATCACTTTTGTATTTGTTTTCATACAGAAAATCTAAAAGGGGGGGGGGGGGGGGGGGGGGGGGGGGTTGTGGAAAAAAAGGTTTTAGAAGGTGAAATGTGTGTGAAGAATAAGACAGCAATTTAGCCTATTTCATGATTTTGCACACTTAGTTGGGAAGATCACTTGCATCTTGCCCCTGTTGTTGCTCAACGTTTCTTAGCTCAAGTGCAGCTGGTGGTTTGTTTGAAGAACAACAAAACACACTATTTTTAAAATCTCTCAACAACTTTATTGTCTTTTTTCGAGTTTTGCTGAAAAGGTATATTACATTTAGAGAAAGTATGAAAAATATTTAATTATTTTTTATTACCTTGATGCAATGTTGTAGAAAACAGGATTAAAACATTCGCTCGCATGAAGAAATAGACATGCAAAAATATATTGATCCCATGAATACGGTAACTTTTCTGCTATGACGTAAAATACTCCTAAGTACGTGTATGTACAAAAAGAAAACGAATTGTGTTACGTGCTAATCATGACAAAACATACAAAAGTCTCATACTTATGAATGGTACATAACCGAAGAAAAAGGACAAAACAATCAGAACAAGTTGAATAATAATAAATTTGTCTTTTGTGTTTCGTCGCAATCTGGCTTGCTCTGGTAACACATGCACATTGAAGTAGAAAATAAAAGTAATTAAAAGTTCATTTACCTGAAAGCTGAAGTGCTGGACGACGCTTTCTATTCACACCAATGAAGGCAATGAGTGCAAAAGTAAAAACAGTTATCAGTCCAAATTCCACAATTAAAACGACAAAAACCATGTAATGCCACCTAGAAATAAAGTTAACTTTTTATCAAGCGTAAGCAAGTATAGCCTACATCTGGCAAAACGACAAACCATTCAAAAAGCAAAGAATTATTCCAACTCCTGAAAGATATTATCAAATATACGACAATAAAAATGAAATGAATTGACCAAGTTGCCACCGATATCCACTGAAAAAAGTTGTCTTGTTACAGCTTTACATTACACATCATTATCACACATCAACCTACCTTCGCATGAGATGCTGTTATCTTTCTGTGCGGCCATTGACAGGCCACAAAGCGCAGGATGGCAAAGACACAAACGTGTGTGCCGGTTACCATGAATGGGATAAACGAACCACTTACACCGAGCTTTAACAACACAAATAAAGTCAAAATATTCCTCAAAAAGTTGAACCAAAAGTGGCATAAAATTTTAAAACGATGTCATTAGGATTGTTGGCTGGGCGAACATTTTCCTTTGGAATTCGTAACAAATGGTACGCGCACGATACTGTTCAAGTATTCTTCATTTGTCGAAAATTTAAAATGGAACCATTGCATAAAAAAACATATAGTTCAATAAAGTGTTTCATGCTTCAATTTTAAAACAGCTGACTACGGAGAAAAGTTTTGCAGAAGGTTGCTCATTGCTGTATGTTTTTCATTTTTTTATAATAGCACAATCATACAAACCCATAGTGCGAAGCTGAGTTTGGTAGGATGTCTCAACCAAGTACCTTAGTTTTGGCGGACGCAGAATTGCAATCACTGTAAGAAAGTTGGCAAAAAATCCAAATGTAGCCATTGGAATGAAAAGCGAAACAGCAAGTTTTCCGAATTCTTCGGTAAGCATGTTGACAACACACAACTGCAAAACCTACAATTGAATTATAAAACAATTTGCTTAATCCAAAAGAAAGTATATCCTACATTTAAACATTCACTATTCATGTATTTACATTTATGAGAATGATACTGGATACTATTTACTGGTTTTAATATATTCAACAAAAACACGTCCAATCACTTTTTAAGGTAACGACGTTGATACCTACACAAATGTATATGCTTTATTCGATGAGTAAAATTGTTGTATATGCGATCAAAAACCTTGTAAGCTAATAGCTAACATGTGATCCCACTTGATAACCTGTTTCAAATAATCGTGGAAATTTGACGAAAATTGTCATCCACTGATCTAAAAATAAGTGTGACAAACTAATCAGGAGAAAAGAACTGCAATATCCATTATACTTACGTCATGTTCTAAAAGGATGCGAAAGTTTACCAGTTCTGAAACGTATACCATAGTAAACAAAGTCCTTTAAGATAGCATTGTTGGCTTATAGTGTTCTCGGTTTCCACTATATGCTAAAAAATAAACCATTTTGCGCAAAGTACAAAAGTACGCAAAATTGTGAAAACATGCGAAACAAATGTAAAATCACGAAACAGTAGCTTAACTAATTCACCAGCCACAATCAGGGAATAATGATAAACACTTTTTAGTATTTATTGCACACGAAAAACATATTGGTCAGATAATGCCTGCTACAAAGGATTAAGCAAAAGCAAAATTTCACTAATGTAGCCACCTACATTACTTACATAGCCAATTAAACTTTAGGAATGCAAAGACATATGCACCGGTTAGTTTTTATATTCGCTAACATGAACAATTGTTCGCTATTGGGAAATATGTTTAAAGCGTGCCTTAGGACGCGCAAAATATATGTTTGTAAACACTACAACGTATGCCTGTGCCAAACTATTTTGTAGTTTGTGTGGTGGCAACACACAACTGCAATATGGACGAGGCTTACAATAACTCCATGCATGACAAAGTTTAGCCGCTATCCACCACTTTTAGGCTAGTTGATTTGTGTCGTTCAGCTCAAGCCTTTCCAAACAAGCAAAAATAAATAAAACATTTGAGGAGTCTTTATGATGAGTATGAGTAGATACACATCGAAGTTTGTATCTATTGTCTCTCTCCTTAACATTGGACCAACATAAGATTTTTCATTATTGGTGTTTCATGTATTTTTGTTTGTCTACACTGAAAAGTTTTATAAATAATCATCTTTGTGCTTGAAACTCAACGTGTTTCGAGGAATAAAGGATAATGGGTAATTCCTGCGATTGTACGATTAAAGGAGCTTTCCACCTTCCTGGGTAAGTAATAAAAGCGATCAAGAAAAACGACCTATTGACGGTGTCGGGTTTTCCCATCAGCTGCAATGCGGAAAAACAATTTGTCAAAGACACTGTTCCATGAACCGCGATTAAACTAACGCGGTTAAAACTCGTCGGGAATGAAAGTAATTCAAATCGTTAACAGTTCTTGCAAAGTGCAAAATACACAACCAGTGTACACACCGTCACTTCTAAAATAGAATAAATCACTTCCAAGTACTAAGGCAATTGTTCATACATCATTTCGTGAAAACACAGCACTAACACACGCTACAAATAAGCTTCAAACTTTACAAATAATTGAAAGGTTGGTGCTTGGTCTGCACCTTAAACCAGACCAGTCCCAATGTTATAAAAGCATACAGCAAAATTACACACAGTCTAATAACTACTTGGTATTCAGCCATATTTATTTTCAAGGTGTGTGTTCGTTTGGTTTTACATCTTACAACATGTCCCATGTTCACGCAACAATATTGTTAAAGTTTCGCCACATTCATATGTAGTCCCCAGTTGTGGTCATCGGACAGCTCATCAATAGGTAATCGTTGCCTTGTGCCGTGTATTCACAGTAGATGCATTAAGGATTGCACACTGTTTCCAATTTGTGTTGTATGATATGTGCATACTACAAACAGAAACATGAAAGAAGAGTGGAACAAGTACTATAGAAAGAATACATCCCAAAGACAGGTGATACAATTTTCGACCCAACCGACCCATTGCCAGGTTATGTGTCAGCTTCTCAACACGAATGGGTTGTAGCAAATCGCTTTTGATCGCAGCATTGCCATACAGCAGGGGTGGGTATGCGGCCCGCCAAAAGTTAGTAAATTTGAAAGAGAAACTTACCGAGCAACGCTAAATAGTATTATGAGCATAGGCGTAGAGTTTAAAAAATACCGGAGTCCGACTTGCCGATACCTATACCATGTGCAGTATCTGTTCCCGGACCATACTTTGGAACTAAACACAGATACTTTTTACGTGCTCTAGCCTGTTGTTTCTGCCACATTATTTTGCAAATAGTCACTTGACACATTTTTTGCGTTCGGTCTTGGACGTCGCCTGTAAGTCTTTAAGTACGTATCTACGTACTGAATAGACCATTTGCAGAATCAGCAATTTTATCGACGATTTAGTTTTTGGGTAATTTGTTACGGCGGGGAATAAAAGTAAAAGCGATTTACATTTTCAAATACAGCCTACTTTGCACTGTTGACACCAAAACTTTGGACACCTTGGGTCAAGTTTAGGTCGTTGCAGTACTTTGCAAACAGATATTAAACACGGTTATGGAATCGTTACCCGCACAACACCTTAAAATGGATACAAAAGGAACTCGTATTGTTTAATGTTGGCGCACACTTAACAAAAACACGTAGTGCAGCCTATGTGGCAATAAATGCCTGTTCATTTTGATACAGTTACAATTGATGCGTTTCAACCAATGTTTGTACGATCAATCACGTGGCAACGAAGTATTTGTATTTAGCTGGAAACATACTATGTTTATATTTTGGGTTAATGGGGGGGGGGGGCCCCTTGAAATTGAGAACTTTTCAATGAGGCCCTTGCAATGAAAAGTTTGCCCACCCCTGCCATACAGCATATAGACTACACAAATGGAGAACAGTTTCAAATCTATACCGCCCCTTATGTGGAGACAAGGTTCAAGACACCGATCACCTGGAAACTGTGCAACCGACAGGATTGCAGGCGGCTATAATCTGTACATGGAGGGGCGAAATATTTCCAACAGGGTTGCGGAAGCATGGGGATAAGATGTGACACCATATGATATATATATGGGGGGGGGGTGTTTCAAATCTATACCGCCCCTAATGTGGAGACAAGGTTCAAGACACCGATCACCTGGTGTTAAACTGTGCAACCGACAGAATTGCAGGCGGCTATAATCTGTACATGGAGGGGCGAAATATTTTCAACATGGTTGCGGAAGCATGGGGATAAGATGTGACACCATATGATATATATATACTACAAACAAAAAATATATACATCTGTTCGATACCATAACAGAACAGACTTTACAGGTCGAAACAGTTCACTGTCTGCACTTAACCTAAATTTATTCTTCAAATAAATCAGTTTTTTTTTTCAGAATTTTCAAAATTAAAAGCAAATTAAAATACCTATCAGAAGTTTGTTTGCAACCTTTCCAAAAGCGATTTTTGTGACAAAATTTGAAAACGTCGAACCGATGTCCAACAAGAATCCTTGAAAAAAAATTATAAATCACCACATTAAACTAAAATATTGCTTTTCACGCAAATTATTTTTAACCCGATACTTCTCCTATTAAGTATAGCTTTTAGTCTCGTATCTTTAGTAACGCCTATGATTCAGCAACGTCTCTTACATTCAGTAACGCTTTTCATAATATATAGCAATAATAAGCTGCAGACAGTGCACACTGTTTCGACCTATAAGGTCTCATCAGTGCAGTTCCACCATGGTGACGAGAGATCGGCCGCATTGGCTAGTGTAGCCATTCAATGGCACTCCAGTTTGTTGGGAGCACAGGGTACAACCCCATGCATCACCTAGTCTGTGCGATGCCACAACTGGACATACAGCACAGATGAAACTGGCTCACAATGGCCAAGCAACTGCTTGGGAACCACAGTGAAGTCGGCTCAGTGTCACAGTATCAATGTAAAAGCATATAGAGCCAATAAATGATAAGCTGCAGACAGTGCACACTGTTTCGACCTATAAGGTCTCATCAGTGCAGCTGGTGACGAGAGATCGGCCGCATTGGCTAGTGTAGCCTACGAAAAAAGTTTAATGCACAATGGACAGTTGAAATAAAGTAAATGAATGTATTTAGCTAATTTTGATTCAGCCGGTTCGCACAGGTTCTATAGAACCGGCTCACGAAATTTTATGAGATCAGCGAACCGGTTAGCATTACTGATTACTGTCAATGTACTTTTTGTAACAGAACCGGCTGAAAAATATGAAATTTGTGATAGAACCGGCTGGTAAAAAATTTGAATCCCACCACTGCTTATAGGTGCTGAATTGTCGAACTTTGCTGTGATTTATGCTTGGGTGGCAATATTTGGATTTGTTACTGGTTCAGCTTCTGTTGCTCTCTCCGTATTACTCGTAGAAATTACTTACCTCTCCTCCGTTGAACAAGTTTCAAACAGTTTACAAGTTTAGACAAGTTTAAACAAGTTTAGCTATAATTGGTTTAGGAATAATGTTACTTTTGTACCCGGTGATTGGACGCGCGATGTTGTCACATGTCAGCGCTTCAGCATCTGTCTGTTTTCCGATGATCAGGACATTTATTACCGTGGTCTTAGTTGAATCTTAGACTCTGCCATTCCACAGGCCAAATGCCAAACGGACAGAAATGGAACTACTTCTTGAAAAGCAGGAACTGTTTTTTTTTTCTTTATTTGTTTTGATTTTAAAAACACAGGGGCGCGTTTTCTTCTTAGATTACTGCGACAGAAATAAATAAATGGGGGGGGGGGGGGGGGGGGGGGGGGGGGGGGGGGGGGGGGGCAAACTTTGCCGCCCTGGTCCAAAATATGGCCGCCATTTTGCTTTTGTTTTCAATCAACATTACAACCCCAAGCTGAAAGTGGACCAGGTTTGAACACCATTGTTTTTAAGCAACCGTTGAGCCAGTATAGGTTTTAAGTGACCTTTTTTGGATTTACGTTTACCTACCTCCGCATCGCGGACTTTTCTCTGTTTTTTTGTGGGGGGGGGGGCAGAGTTACTAGCAAACAGATTGAACAAAACTTGAACAAAAAATAGAATTTTGGTAAAAGGGACATAGCAATACTTCTAGCCTAAACCTATGATTTGACTTATTTGACTAAAAAAACATGAATATGAAAAAAAATCTCATGGGAGGGGGGGGGGGGGGGGGGGGGGGGGGGGGGGGGGGGGGGGGGGGACAGAGTTACTAGCAAACAGATAGCACCCGGCCCACACTTGAACAAAAAATAGAATTTTGGTAAAAGGGACATATCAATACTTCTAGCCTAAACCTATGATTTGGCTTATTTGACTAAAAAACATGAATATGAAAAAAAATCTCATGGGAACATTTTATGACGTAAGTTACAATCTTTGGTTAAACACGTTTCTGTCAAAAAATTTAACAACCGAACTAACAAAAGTTTGGCTGAAAAGACTAGTGGTAACATATGGCGAAGTTGCTTTTTCTTTGCTTATGCTAGCAAAAGTTTATTTAAGATATTTGACAAACACCACTTTGTATTCGCAATATTCAATTTGGAAGTGTAGTCATTAAATACAGATATGTTTTCATGACATGCAACATAGAAACAAAACATATCACAATGTTTATTATAACTTATTTAAATATTTTCCATTTATATCTAACCACAAATAAAGATATACGTTTGTTTTAGAATTTGGTCAATTAGTAATTTACGATTAATAGAGTTTGCAAATCCTGTTGCAAACATAGGACTGAAGAAATAAAGAGTTGTTTGTACTCGGGTTTAAGCCTTTGTTGCTGATCATGACCCGGTCTTTGTCCCCTGCTATCTCAAGCAACTGAGTCATGTTGACTGTTTTCGTGTTATTGGAAGGAACAAACCGGGCAAAAGTCTACAAAAGGAAAAACAAATTTTGCTCGTCAAGTCTAACGATTTGATAAAAAAATATTACTGCAAACTAAAGCACCTAGTACGCCTTTTTGCTTTCTGTAAATTTGTTTGACAAATCATCAATGTCCCCCATGACGAATCCATCCTCATGTTTGTGGTTTATGGCCAAATATACAAGATTGTTATGTTTTGTGTGTTCTTTTATGTTTAGTTTCGGTGGGCGTGCAACGGAGTTTTTACGTTTGCGCCATAAAGTCAAAGTAATTTATGTGTCAAAGCACTTCCATTTTGGTCTTTAGAATAAAAATTTCAGTGATTCATTATGTTTAGGTTTGAAACTGAAGTGCTTACTAAAACTCCCATATCCCGCAACGCCTGTGCAGGCCCGATGACATCATCGTCCGAGAAGGAGTCGGTCGTAACAAGAACAACTTCCACATGACGATTCGGATCACGCACGTGTCGTTTGAGCATTTCTCGTGCATAGGTAAGAGCCGCTCCAATGTTCACTAACCCATCACCTGGAAAAGTTCATGTCGTTGTAGTTATTTTCTTTCTTATCTAATTTGCACAGACTTTGCGAACATTTGTATTTATTCCATAAAAACAATTAAAAATCAAACAGGGTCATATTAAGCACATAAACTATTTAGGCGTGAAAGTCACAAGTGGTAGCCAATTAAGGTCACGACAATTGTTTGCTTATTAATTTTAACTTCTACACTCGATATACATCTTTAGTTAGATTAACCTGATTTGATCAAGAGTATGGCGTTTTATTCACTTGGTTGCATTTTACCTGTTTCAGTAAACGGTACATTTCCAATAGCCTCCAAAACACTTTTGGCATCCATGTTTGCCGTTTGATTTAGCGTGATAGCATTTTCTGGATGTGGAACTCCGCTAAACAGTGTCACCGATGTTCTTAATGAATCAGGACCATGACTGTAAGTACTAGATGAAATACAATATATACGTAGAGGTGAATCGTTAAAATCAATAAATTTAGGACTACGCTATTAAAAAATCCAACCTCTGGCAAATAAAGCAGAAAATTACATATGACGGTAAGCCATCTTTTACAAGTAACCTTACAAATCATTACTTCATAAAATCATTAGCCTACGTCAAAAATTAGAACACTAGCATAAAATCTCCCTCAAAATAAAAATAACCCCATTGACATTTTTTTAACCCTACAAACAATACTTAAAAACTGAACGTCCAAAAGCTTGCTGATAAAACTCCCAAGTTGTCGCGTCTTCGGCATGTGCCAAAATTATGTAGTCCAGTGGCAGATAAGGTGGACAGGGCCCTGAAAAATGATAGAATTGAAGCAGGCGTTTAAAACCGATTTTAAAGTGATTTACTTGCACAGCACTGTTCTGGTTGGCTCCATTTTCCCATAGGAAGACACTGGGAGGAAGCAGCTTGTGGCGAAGGTTGTAGCGTGAAATCTTCACCAGTGCATGTGAACTCACACATCGAACCAGGTTTGTTTGAGTCGCTGCATTTCACTGCCCCGTTCCGGAATTTGCTTGGTACTTTTGGACAACGCCCTTGTGGCAAACGTCGCACAGCTGCATGAAAATAAACGTTAGAAACATGCCGATAACCAATTCTTTTACTGTTAAAGCTTTTAGGTTTTTAAAAAGTAAAAATCACAACTTCTTTTTACTTGAATTTACAATCTGTTTATTTTGCCTGAACCAGGAGTGTGTATGTTTTAAGTTCCATGATCACGTAGCAATTTTAAGTCTTGTTTGTTTGCAATTCCAAAATAAACAAAAACAATCTATTTGCGTATAAAACGCAAAAAATGAATAGCTATATTTATAAATTGATTTAATGTTAACTTTGCCCAACCCACCTTCAATTTTATCTACCCCTGCATCAAATTAAACAAATTTACTGTTGGTTATGATTATAACGAACTTTTCGGAATGAGTTGAATATTACAAGTTAATTAACCTAAAAGCTAACTCACTGCTGCATGCATTTGCATTCCGATTGCACAGGTATGAAGTACAGCAGCAAGTACAATGTGAAGAACGTTGGTTGTCATTACATTGCGACATTCCATTGGAGTCACCAAAAAAATTCTGTAAGATTGAATAAATATAATATTGATAAATAAATTAGAAGGCAGATTTCATGATAACTGCCATGATATGTATAGGCATTATAATGTGTGTTGTATTATCGTTTAAAAAAACATGTTTTTTTCAGAAAACAAAACATTTTCAACTTTTAAAGCAAATGAAAATACCTGACGTTTGTCATTATTACAGGCAGAAGTTTGTTTACAACCTTTCCAAATGAGACTTGAAGTCTTGTAACGTCTAACCGATGTCCAACAACAATCCTGAAAACAAATTGATTATTTACAACCTATAACTGAAATATTGCTTTCAATGCAAATTATTTGTTTCACCCACTTCCGATCCTGGACATTTCATACTTCTTCCATTAAGCAGGCAATCTATGTTACTTGAAGCTCCATCACACTTCCAACACTGCAAACCTGTGTGAAAAATATTGTGTAATTATCATAATTATATATTTTAAACAGGAATACACCGAAAATACTTATAACTTAATCTCTTACCTTCAGTATCGCTAATAATGATGATCATCAAAAAGTAAATCAAAAACATTTTTGTCCAAAACATTTACAAAAGTTTAGGCGATGTTAGACGTTAGACCACTTTACTCTTACCGGCTCAAATGATTATTGGCCAGACCTATGGTGTGGTTTACCTAACCTTATTCAAGTCACTGCAAGGGGGGGGGGGGATGTTAGACTTCCACACTTTACTCTTACCGGCTCAAATGATTATGGGCCAGACCTATGGTGTGGTTTACCTAACCTTATTCAAGTCACTGCAAAACGCCCGAAGGGCTATTTTTGCTTGTCACTTGACAAAGATTGTGTTTGAGGTTTGTGTGGAGGTTGAGCTGCAACGTTTTTGTCCAATTATAGCGAACTTTAGCGTTTTCGTGATTAACTTCATTTACCTTTTTTTTTACTTTATTTAGACGAATTTTATTTTCATACAGAATCTTTACGCTAAAGTGGAATGATGATTCAAAAATGGAAATTAACATGAAAAAGAAAACATGACAATTAAGCAAAATTGCAACCGTAATTGCAACCATGCTATAGCATCCCAGATAACATTTTTTGGTCGGCGTTACGTTGGTCGTACTGTTGCGGGGGGGGGGATGTAGTAAAAGTCGCTATACTAATATTTGGCTTATGAACAGACAAAATGTGCAAACGGTGCGAATTGGGGGGGGGGTCAACCGTAATTGCAACCATGCTATAGCATGTAGTCGCAGTGGCGTAACCAAAACAGAGTTTTGGGAAGGCCAAAAATTGCCACTGTGTTAAAGTTGATTCTTATTTCATCAAACAAGCGTATTTTTATTTAAATTTTGAGGGGACATTGCTCCATACCAGGGTATTGTTTTGTAACAAATTAGAGACTAATGCAGTGGATTGATTGTAGTAAAAGCCGCTACACTAATATTTGGCTTATGAACAGACAAAATGTGCAAACGGTGCGAATTGGGGGGGGGGTAAATTGACTAAACTCCTACAGAAAATTGCTGAACAACCATATGTGATGCATAGAGCACTGGTTTAAAAGATATATCTGTGAAAGAACTAATGGATAAAATTATAGGTAAGTAAAGCTTTGTGTTTATAACTACGATTTTGGGGGGGGGGGGGGGGGGGGGGGGGGGGGGGGGGGGGGGGGGGGGGGGGGGGGGGGGGGGGGGGGGGGGGGGGGGGGGGGGGGGGGGGGGGGGGGGGCGCTGTCCGAAGAAGCTGGCCACTTTTCTAAGGGGACTGCGTTACACACATAATTAATATTGCATGCGACACAATGTTTGAATTTAAAGTCCAAAGTTTGATCCATGAAATCCAGGGGGGGGGGGGGGGGGGGGGGGGGGGGGGGGGGGGGGGGGGGGGGGGGGGGGGGGGGGGGGGGGGGGGGGGGGGGGGGGGGGGGGGGGGGGGGGGTTTCCGTATAATAGTACAATGTTCGACACAAGGACGCTGTGCGACAGTACCAAGCACATTTCGAAACGGTGGAGTGAAATGCAGCGACTCGAACAAACCTGCTTCGATTCGTGAGTTCACATGCATACGATTTTACATCACTTCGCCTGACTGCTTCCTCTTAATGTCTTTCTGGTGAAGTGGAGCCAAGCAGAACAGTCTTGCGCAGTAAATGAGAAAAACAGAAACTAAATCTTTGTTAATCATTTTATAGATATGTCCATTTATTAGCCTAGGGATTGAGTTCTTTTGGCACAGTAGGCCAAAACGCAAGAAGCTTTTTTGCTTTGTTTGTAGCCATTTAATTTCTTCATGTAGATTCCAAATTTTGTTTGTCAATAAATCCAAACTTTCAAAACATTAGTTTAAACAAATTTAAATAAACGGCTCACAAGAATGCCAAAGTATAGTCAGGGCAATTGTAATTGTGCCAATTACTACTGTAACATACAACTTTGAATGAGTTTTTTAATTCATATTTTCAAGCTTCGTGCCGTTCAGATATCATATTTCACCTCATTTAAGTTACACGAATTCTATTTTTTTGGAAAAAAAAATACTCATAAACGTGTCATGCCTGGCAGGGACAACTCATTTGAACGTACAGCACTCACAGGCTTTCCGTGAACTCTAAAGGTTTCGCAGGGGTTTTCCCGAACATTGAGGATTCATCATATTATTGTTATGTAACGCTCGTCTGTACATTCTGGTTAACTTTAGTTACAACATTGAGCAATTGTGACGTAATAAACCCAGCCTTGCTACACCCTAGCTTAATTACGAGGAAAAAGTAGAAACGACCGATACAAGCAATTACACAGCAATGCGTTTTAGTGATTCGTTGCATTGGAGTTATTTGTGCGTGTTAGATTACAAAAATTACAATTGTTGCAAATAAATAAATAAATAAAATTCATAGTGCCACTAAAAAGGTTGAAAAGCACTGCCTTTGAGTTGGAAAAAAAAACCTTTTTACAAAAACTGTCAGTAGAAATACGTTCCTTCTATTAACGTTTAGAATTAGATCTTTAGGAGAAAATTAGCAAACGTCTACAAAAAATACAAAAGCATAGAAAAAGAATTGGTCAATTTCTAATGAAACGGTTTTATTGATACCTTTTCACCTTATTGCATTACTCAATAGTAATGTGAATAGAATTTTAAATTTTGTGCTCGCCTCGGCATCTGCACTGTGTTGGTAAATGCTTTTTTACTTATTTACCGGCCAGGTCACGTGGATTGTTTTATCGACAACATTTATTTTTATTTATTTATTTTTTATTTATTTGTACACTTGTATGTTGTAAAAGAAAAAGCAAGTAGTTTGACAACATGAACTAAACGATACAAAACACATACCGACGCAATGTTTTGCGATATCTATCAATAAATGCCATATTTGTGAGTTGTTCATCGATAAACATTTGCCTGTCAAAAACACGACATTTTTGCAAGCTATTTGTTTTTAGCCAACCAACGATGAAAAAGTTAAATAAATCCGACAGACAAACATGTTTTGGAAAGTAAAAGCATGTGTAAAAGTTAATACATGATTTTGTGAAGTTGGTTGTAAAACCATTTGCTTCCGTCGATCTTAAATGTTGTTACCTAACGTTTCTTAGGTTAGGTGCAGCTGGTGGTGTGCTTGAAGGACAGCCATAAAGTAAACAAAAAAAATTCACATCTTTCAACAACTCTATTGTCTTCTTTCGAGTTTTTCTGAAAAGAGCATCATTAATTTAAAGTGTGGAATATATTTTAAAGATTGGGGGGGGGGGAGTGCTAACAGTTAGAAATGTAGAAAAGTCTCATACTTATGAATGGTACATCACCGAAGTAAAAGAACGAAACATTCAGCAAAAGTTGAATGATAATAACTTTGTCTTTTGTGTTTCGTTGCGCTCTGGCTTCCTCTGTTAACACATTTAAATTGAAGTAACTTAGCAAATAAAATTAAAAATTGTTGGGGGGGGGGTCTCTGGCTTCCTCTGTTAACAGTAACACATTTAAATTGAAGTAACTTAGCAAATAAAATTAAAAATTGTTTACCTGAAAGTGTTTGACGACGTTTTCTGTTCAGGCCAACTGAAATAACGGTTGCTAAAGTAAAAACGGTTATCAGTCCAAATTCCACAATTAACACAACAAACATCACCCATTGCCACTTCGAAAAAGAAGTGACGAAACCGCGTACAAGAGCGAACTACAACATCCATTAGTCACACGTCTCTAACGCGGCTGCAAAAGTTGACTGTTGCTGGACCGTATACAAGGCAAGCTCTAAATTGAAAAGTAAACTTGGTTTCAACTGCTCATCGAAACTTTACATGAAATATCTATAACCGTTTCAATCACATTGCTACCAAACGTTGGATATAGAGTGAGACACGCAATGTAGTTTCTGTTTACGGTAAATTGATCATAATTACTTGCAGTGGGGGGGGGGTGTAATTGTTTTACTCACATTGCTATACCTAACGTTGGAATACAGTGAGACTCGCAATGTAGTTTCTGTTTACGGTAAATTGATCATAATTACTTGCAGTTGAAAAATGTATTTCAAGCGCCTGCGTTGCAAAGAACCTAATATACTGTTAGTAAAGTAAGTAAAGTATAAGTCACAAAATTTTCGTCAATATGGTTATGACTTTTATTTTTGTGGTATTTACTGTTGTGTGACGAGTTGAGTGTATGTTCTAAGCAAACATTTTATTCCACGGTGATTTCGATATGGGTTGTACTTTCCATTGTATTTTTCATCTCCACTGCATATAGCATTAGAATTAATTGAGTTCTTCCGCTTTTATACCTTTCACTGAGTAGTTAGTAAAAGCGAACAAGGACAATTAACGAACTTGTGACGGTATCGGGTTTTCCCATAAGCTGCAACGCAGATGAGCAATTTGTCAAAAGCAAATAAACTGACGTTCTTAAACTTGTCGGAAATTTGTCATGGAAGTAATAAACCAACACTAAGAATAAATCTCTTCCCAAGTACTACGGTTAGTTACCATATAACAGCGAGATTAAAGCCTAATAGTCACTAGTATTCGGCATGTGTGGTATGTTTTACGTTATACAACATGTCTTATGTTCCAGCAACCTGTTAAAGACAATAGCTTCTCTTTTTTAGATACAACAATTAATTAATTTATGATGCTTTAAATCGGCGGTATTGAAAGTTTAGCCATTAGTCGCACATTTGGTGCGTTGGGGGGGGGGAAAGTTTGAGAATCACTGGCATATACCCTTATTTCACTGGCATATACCCGAAATTAAAGCCTACTAGTCACCAGTATTCGGTCATGTGTGGTATGTTTTACGTTATAGCCTTCAAAATGTCTTATGTTCCAGCAAACCTGTTAAAGTTTACCGCAATCATATACCGATTTATAGCCTACAAATTCTGGTCTCTATGTCCGCTTCAAAAGATTCGGGCCGAAACCAAATATATATCCTAAATCCCCTTTCTAATAAATTTCTAAACTGAATCTACGTTGTTGATGCAAGTAATATTTATTACGACACGGTAACTTTTCAAAATACAACAATTAAGTTTAGTTAAAGTATGATGCTTCAAATTGGCCATATTGAAAGTTTAGGCATTGTAGTTTTTGTTGCTTTGCAAATTTGAGGAAAAGGTGAGAATAATTTTAGCAGTTAAACTTATTTCTTCCTACAAGTTTACATAAATCGTAGCAGCACAATTGCGCTAAAGTTTCACCAAAACGGAAACGCAAATTGGTGTGATACTAACTGACAATTGAAGCAATAGCCTTTCCTGAATCACAATGGTTCTGTATATTAACATTAAGGCACTTTGTCGATTTACCTTATGGGGGGGGGGGGAAAAAGCGGGAATAATTTAAGCGGTTAAACTTATTTCTTCCCACAAGTTTACAAAAATCGTAGCAGCACAATTGCTCTAAAGTTTCACTAAAACGGAAACGCAAATTGGTGTGATACTGACTGACAATTGAAGCAATTGCCTTTACTGAACCAAAATGGTTCTGTATATTAACATTAAGGCACTTTGTCGATTTACCTTATGTGTTGTGTCGGTGTTCTCATATACGCGTGACAAGGAAACTGCTCATTTCTTTAACAAATGCGTTTGCACAGACCGCCGCCAGAAGACTCACTGAACTTGTTGAGGGCTGATGCGCCAGACCAAAAAAACGTAAAGCTCGAAACAAACCACTTAATTTTTGGTTTAGTCCTGTTGTTTGAAGTTTGTTCGTTACAAAAATATGGAACTTGTTTTCTTTGAGTCTAAGCAAGTTGATTCGAGATTCCGGCCGGCCTTAATCAGCAAATCGAAAGTAAACTTTCTTGGCTACTCAGAAGTAAACTTTGGGGGGGGGGACCGACACATTTTAGAGTCTAAACAAGTTGATTCGAGATTCCGGCCTGCCTTGATCAGCAAATCGAAAGTAAACTTTCTTGGCTACTCAGAAGTAAACTTTCTGTTAACAAGAACTAAAATTGTATTTGTAAATATATCGATTCCTAACGCAAGTAAATTTTATTCAAATAATCTGCCCACGAATTCACCTTTAGCGAATAAATTATGCAATGACAACAATATACACCAAACATGCTGAGCAGCTTAATTCACATTCCCGATGCGGCTTTTCGTGTAGCTAAACTCTTTCGATTATGGTTGCTACGTGATGATTTGTTCGCTTCTTTTCTCCTTCTATCTCGTTCTTCATTCTTCTTTCTTGTTTCCTTTTGAGCTCCTTCAGTTGGAGGATGTTGGCTCTGGTTTTTCTCACCCGGCTTTCCCTTTTTCCTTGCAGCTTTCCGCTGGAAGTCTTCTTGCCTCCGCTGTCTTGCAGCTTCCTTGCGCGCTCTTACAACCTCTGGATTTTCGATAAAGTTCTGTCGACTTGTTTCCACTTGGTTGGGCCTAAAACGGATTCGTTAAAGTTTTAATACACTTAATAATGAGGCTAGGTTTGTGGTGGTAAAATGAGTTGTGCTAGTATATATGGATAAAACGCCAGCTGAAATGGCGCGAGTCGTGGCTCAGTTGCCGGTTATTCAAATCCTATAAGACTGGTATGACCCAAAACAATTGCACGTATTTTACCGTTCGTCGTCTGAATCTGATTCTTCCTGTCGAATCATCTGCTGGGCTTTCAACCTCCTTGCCAGTAAATCGTCAGCATTATCTAAGTCGTTCGCCGAAACTTTGACGTCATCGTACGTGTCGTCATATTCGTCTTCGTACACGGCAGATTCTCGTACTACATTATACATGTAAAATGGTTCCAATCTAGGTTAAGTTATTGACAAATTATACTAATATTTTTGACTAAATAAACTGATGCCAAAAATAGGACAGAAAATAACACACCACTAGTTCTGCATTTTGTGAATTGCAAAGATTGAAATCGGTTAAGTTAGGTGAATCAAAATTGGTTACATCAATTTTCCTACAGTCACGTCTCAGATAGCGCACAAACCTTACTTGAATGTTAGAACCGCCAAGTAACACAGTTTAATGGTAGTGCAGTTGCAGCGGATCATACTGTTACTCACCCGACTTCTTCTTTACGATTTGGCCTTTTACCACGGCTTAGTGGTTGATTAAGTAATATCACTTGGGTACGATGGTGTTTGCTTTTCATTGTTCACAATAAGATCGCAAACACGGTTCCAAAACTTACCAGGTAGTGAGAAATCTTCTTCATCGCTGTCCCCTTCTTTAACCAGGTCATACTTGCTGTATAATTCTCGTAAGCGTTCAAACTCGTTCTCTGCACCCCAGTGTTCAATGTCAGATTTATCTTTCTTGCCACGATGGATTTTTCCTTTGTCAACAGATTTTCCTGCATTTGCTGTCATCACGTCAAATTGGTCATTGTCATAAATGTTTTTTCGCTCGGTAATCACATCATTTATTCCAGAAGGTCCCGGTTGCTCTTCTGTGTCTGAAGGTTGATCGACGATTTCGGTCTTAGGTGGTTCAGAGGTAGCTTGCTCTTCAGTTCTGTGTACAGTAAACAAAACGTTATTATTTGTTAAAGCAAACCTTTAATCAAATCTTGCTTGTAAGGTTATATTTTATACTAAGACCTAGTTTTATTGTCGTTAGCAGGCAACATCAAATACATATAATCAAACATTGCCCCTCTCCGCTGCCCTTTTGTGTTTTAACAGTTTAAACAGAGTTTTATTCTAAAGCTATAGATAAGCTGAATCAACATTACCCACCAACTGCCTCTTTACATACTGTGTTTTAAATGTTTTGATGTCAGGCAGCAATATCAGACTTGCTGGTTTACATAAATTAGAATGTAGACCACGGGGGGGGGGACTGCCCTTTTGTGTTTTAAAAGTTTAAACAGAGTTTTGTTCTAAAGCTATAGATAAGCTGACTCAACATTACCCACCGACTGCCTCTTTACATACTGTGTTTTAAATGTTTAGATGCCACGCAGCAATATCAGACTTGCTGGTTTACATAAATTAGAATGTAGACCACAAGTTTCCAAGGTGATGTCTAAAGTTTAAAAATAAACTCCATCTTATGAAATAGATTTTCACATAACTCACCTGTTCATCTTTTGAATGTCTGGTGGTAAATTGTCATCTAGAATCATTTGAATAACTTTCTCAGGATTCGGGGGGGGGGTGGTGATGTCTAAAAGTTTAAAAATAAACTCTGTCTCATGAAATAGATTTTCACATAACTCACCTGTTTATCTTTTGAATGTCAGGTGGTAAATTGTCATCTAGAATCATTTGAATAACTTTCTCAGGATTCATGTCAAAACGCTTTAAGCATGCCTTAATGAAAGTCGCACCAAGATCATGAAAAAGATCCTGAACTGATGACACAAGCATCATCATTTTCATGTCTTCATCTGCGGTTTCCTCAACATGGGGAGTTTTGGGTGATGGATTTTTCTTCTGGGGCACTAATTTTTTCATTAGGGGCCCATTTTGCACTGGTGCATTGGTGTCCTGGTTCTTATTAGTTGATAAGGAAATATCCTTTAAGGTTTGTAAGATAAACTCTGGTTGTGCGGCCTCAATGTCATGACATGTCTAAAATGGGTTATGAAAGCAGGCATAAGCAAAAAGCACAAAAATTATGTCAAATGAATTGTCGTAATAAAAATACCACCAACAATTTGTTACAAACATAAAGTTTAATTTCATGCTCAAACACTCTGACCTGCAACACTGTTTCAACATCTTTGATAAGATTAAAATTTTGTTGTAGTCCACTGATTAATGGTCGATGTGACAGCAACAAAGTAAGATTCTGCAAACAAGTAATTTGTGAAAATCTAAAGAACGCTGACAATAATCCAAAACGATGTCAAATGAAAACTTGTATCATACCTCAAAGTATCTTTCAGCCATTGCTGTTTGGGCATCTTTATCTTCTTTGGTAGCTTTTAATATTGGGTTCAACAAACAAGTATTTATGAGATGATGAACAATTTTTAGAATTGATTTGTGAGTCAACTTTAAATGAGTGTGTAGTTCTTGGTATGTAGGAAATGGAATACAAGACTTTCTGTCATGCAATGCCGACTTAAGTGCTTTCAAAGTTTCACAGAATATAGTGTCCAGTTTGTTGACCAACCCAGCCTATCAAAATAAAAATGCAAGTTTCTTTAAAACACATTTGTCACGAATAAACATATCTTAAAATAATGAAAAAGGCATATAAATCTGTATTTCAGACAATTGAAAGGTTTCTATGAGCCACACAAAACAGGTAACAAAAAAGTGTTTTTCTTAGGGTAAACTACAGACCTCAAAATAAAAATTTAATGATAAGCTAGGAATTTGACACCAGTAGTACCGTTGTTTGTTTGCACTTTTATTACAACTATTTACAAAAATAAAGATGGAAATGGTACATTAACACTATTATTTGCTTGTGTTATAGACAGCCATGTGACAGATGATAGCTTATCCAACATAGAAGCAGTCAACAAAAGTAGTACTGTAGATGTATTTCGCTGTTAGAGAAGTGCCTAGCTTGTGATAAAGGCCAATATTATGGAAATTGGGAAAATGTACTCAGGAAAATTAAAACAGAATAGTAAAGAAGAATTAAACACACAGACAATCCAGACCAGGCATATATAATTTTATGTTACATTTATTGTAAATTTTCCCGTGGATGTAAACCAAAAACAAAGTTTCCTATTAAAAGTGCTGTAATTAAACCACAACTACATAATAGTCATAATTTATATATATACCTCAAAAAACACAATACTGCACTTTGGATACACGGGGGGGGGGGAAAGGTTGATCGACGATTTCGGTCTTAGGTGGTTCAGAGGTATCTTGCTTTTCAGTTCTGTGTACAGTAAACAAAACATTGTTATTTGTTAAAGCAAACCTTTAATCAAATCTTGCTTGTAAGGTTATAGGGGGGGGGGTGTTTTCCTCAACATGGGGAGTTTTGGTGGATGGATTTTTCTTCTGCGGCACTAATTTTTTCATTGAGGGCCCATTTTGCACTGGTGCATTGGCTCGCTGGTTCTTACTTGATGACGTGAAAATGTCCTTCAAGGTTTGTAAGATAAACTCTGGTTGTGCGGCCTCAATGTCATGACATGTCTAAAATGGTAGATCAAAGCAGTGATAAGCAAAAAAATCATGTCTAATGAATTCATACTGGGATCAGCCCTGAAGCGTCGATGCAGACCAGCGATCCTGGCATACATATCGATAAATCATTGTACGCCAGGCCTATTAAACGCGTGTACCGAATCAGCTGGTCTTCCAAGCATTCCCACATGGCAAGGCACAGGCTAGAAAAATCCAGCCTGCGGTGAGATTCGAACCCATGTCGATTCCGCTTTAAGAAGAATAAAACCGTATGAGATATGAGATTAGAATCTTGTTGGAGAACAATTGACAAGTGATTGCATTCAATATTCGTTGAAATTGTCAGGAAA
>QLIY01001852.1:0-27454 GCA_003260075.1 Phallusia mammillata
TGAAACTGAAAATACCTTAAACTAAAACTGTCGAGTTACCAACTAAAAGTTAATTTATTTCGTTCGAAAGTATTCTCACAACAAAATGCAGAATTAATTTAGTTTGGTAAGATCACTTTGCGTGGGAGTGTTTTAAGGGCAATTTATTACGTCGACCAAGACTTAGACCAGGGGTGGGGAACCTGCGGCCTAAAGGCCTGCATGTGGCCTTTTTGGGCACTCAGTGCGGCCTTCGATGTCAGAATGCAATTTAGGATGGTGATAATACACATTGCATCAGGCACTAAAAACTAGACAGAAACGTATTGTTTTACCTTTATTCCACATTACTATTGGATTGGTTCTAGGGCAGCGGTTTTCAAACTAGGGCCAAATGGTTGCGTACTGGTACACAAAGCGGTTTCCGTAGGACTGCCAAGAGACCAAGGTTCTACAATCTTAATTGTGTTGCAAAAGAACAATTGTTTGCGCATAATCAAATGTCTTAAACTCATTTGTGATGTCACAAGCGGCTCTTAGGTCGATATTGGTAAACAAGCGAGTTTGTCCCTGGTCTGGGAAATAAGGTTCCCCACCCCTGACTTAGACAAGATAAATTTATTGCGCAAACAATCGCCTCTGTTTGTTATTTGAAAATGATTCCAAGGACCACTTCTTGTCGCAAATACTCGTTTGTCTGTCTAATTTTTGCTTATAGCCTACACTAGCAAGATCTAATATTAAATTGAAGAAAAGCTCCTCGCGGTCCCTCTGAAATCCCGTGGTGGACGATTCTTGCTATCTTTAATTAAAAAGCAAAATGAAAATCGACAACTTTACCCATGCTACCGAAAAAACATGAGATAATTTTTGTCAACAAAAGTCTGTTAACGTAAATAAGGACATAGGAAATATAATTGCGTACCTACAAATGGGCATAGGCTAGTTACTCGGAAACGTCTAAAAGTGCGCATACCAAAATTAGAAGACATAGTTGGTGACATGACCCATAGCTGTGGTTAGAACAGACTGACAAAAATATTGCACCGCACGAAGAAAACACTAGTCGAGACGGACATGTGACACTTTGCGGCAGTGGCTAGAATTACTTAGTTCAATTCAAATAGCCATCAGACCAAAATGAACGAAAGGTAACCTCGCCTGCAGCACATGCTTTCAGATTCATGTGATCTGCTAAGGTGAAATACTGCCTTGAGGCAAAACATTGAACCGCTAATAATCTGGGAAATACACAATGACCTGACAACAGTTTGTCGCATAACAAAATATATAAACAGATCGTTGTTAACAGCTAAAAATAGGGAGGCCTTACATTACCAGGGGCACGACCCCGGTTATTTGGTACGGCTTGCGGGCGAAAAGAATATGAAAAGCCGCTGTTGGTTCTACTTGTTCCCGAAGCCCCAGAAAGGTTGTTAGGAGCCTGGGTAAACCCGGCCGAAGAGCCAGTGCGCGCAGAAAAGCTGCTTGTAGGAGCGTTCGGTCGCTGCTGTCGATAATTGTAGTAGTTCGCATTATGGCTGGAGCTTGACGTTGTTTGGGGCGGGGCCTGTCGTTGGGGTCTGTAGGCGGGAAAGCCGTATCGGGAAGCGGCAGTTGGGGCCATCGGGCGAAAATTCCCAGTGGTTTTGATTTGTGGGTTGGTGCTTGCGCACCTGATACAACATGAAAACATATTTTCACTCAATAAATCTATGATTCTGTTTCACTTGAACTTACGGGTGGGTATAATTCGACGAGCTTTGAGGTAGTTTTCTTGCTGAACAAAATCGTAACTGCTCCAACTTTGGCAAAAATAAACCTGCCACCAAAAAAACAAAGGATTAAAATGCTGACTGAAAAATTACCTAACCTTAATATACACACAGAAAACAATAAAAGCTCCTTCAACATGCAACAGGAGATGGCAAATTTCTATGTAACTGAACTATGGTCAATGCTTTAAAAAATACGCACATCTTGAAGCATTGTTTCTAAGCGCTCGTACCCTTTGAGCTTTCATGAAATTTTCTCGTACCCCCTGTCTACAATGGCTGACGGAAGTAAATAAAATTGTAACAATAGGAATTAAACTCAGTGTATTTATAACTTGCTTGTTAAACAGTATTGTAAGTAGAACAAAACAAAACCGTTCTTGACATATATAACAAAGTAACTTGTTATGCATTCTTCACAAATATGCCTAATTTCACCCTGCTTGTCGTACCCCCTGCGTTGGTGCTTCGTACCCCCAAGGGGTACACGTACCCCTGGTTAAGAACCCCTGTCATAAAGTAATTGTTTTTGTTTCGTCGTTGTCCACAAGGCAATGGCTCAGAAGCCGTATTTAAGGTTTACCTTGCCTTATCTTTTAAATCAGACAATAAAATGTTTCGTAGTTGGTCATAAAAGGTTGGATTTGCTTTGTGCAATTCACACTTTGTATTCAGATTTTTGTTAAAGTTCTCACTGTCATAGCCAAGGTAAATATTTGGCTGGCTTTGAGAAATCACTGAAGCGCAAAATGATGCAGTCGATTATGCCGATCTTATTTCATGCAATGCGTTTCATCAACATAGTCCATCATGGAAACGGGGCAATGTTAAGCTTCAAAGCACAAAAATTTAGTCTCGCGGCAAATCGTTTCCAGTCATTTAGGTATTGCACGGTAGTTATATATCTCGGATAATCTCTGGGATTCAGCTTTACAGTAAACATGTGGAAGTGAATGAATCACAACCAGTGGTCGGTCAAAGTCATTTTACCGCTGTAATAGATCTTGCTAAAGAAAACACGCAATTATTGTAGACAAACATTTTCAACGCGGTTTAACCACAGTAAGCAACCTGTCTGCTAAGTTAAGGGGGGGGGGGGGGGGCAATGTTAAGCTTCAAAGCACAAAAATTTAGTCTCGCGGCAAATCGTTTCCAGTCATTTAGGTATTGCACGGTAGTTATATATCTCGGATAATCTCTGGGATTCAGCTTTACAGTAAATATGTGGAAATGAATGAATCACAACTAGTGGCCGGTCAAGTCATTTTACCGCTGTAATAGATCTTCCCGAAGAAAACACGCAATTATTGTTGACAAACAGTTTCAACGCGGTTTAACCACAGTAAGCAACCTGTCTGCTAAGTTAAGGTGAAATTTATCATAATGCACTTCATCGACGTCAAGTCCATTGGCAAAGAAGGCAATTTTCAATCATACAGCCATAACAGTACGCTGCAGTTGCGTTTCGAGTTTCTGGCCAAAAAGTTGTCTATGCGGGTCAGCATCCTAAGTTGTTGCTCATAAGAGAAGAGGACATATGACGTAACAATATATAAGACGCAAAACAATAGATATTTTGCGATAATTAATTTTACAACGCAACCAACAATGTTGTAAAGTGTTGCGAATATTTTTGCTTTATTCAGTATAATTTCGTCGAACAAAGTGTACAACGGTGTGCACGCTATCTAAATACACCGTGCATTCAAACGTACAGACAAGTTGCAAGATGGAGGCTAAAGTTCAAACTATCACAAACCGTCGATTGAAAGTGGTATTGTTTACACAAGATCATACGGATGTGTACCACAGAGTTTTTTGTTGTGCGGGCGGTCGAACGTTGCGTGTTGCAGAGCAATTTAGGTTTTGCAGTCAGTCGTAACGGTATGAACGCTTTGGTATGTTTACTTTTGAACTTCCTTTTTAACCACATTTCCCAAATCTAAGTTTTTGCGGGTCCCCAAATCTTACGTTATAACTGAAATCGCAAACAGCTTGAAAAACAAACGAGACCCAAGTGAAGTCAGATTTGACAATATTTCACCGGTACAATATAAGATAACTGTTCTTCAAACTTTTTTTCAAATAGTATTAACCCGAAATTGTGCATTATATCTGCGATTGTATTGCATAAACGTTGATTCGTGTGTTTTACTGATGTCAGGATTAAAAGCCAGAGGCAAAAGAGTTATGACAAAAATAATTGACATTTCATTTTAAGTTTTTGAATTTATTGATACAAAATCGAGCCAGATTCAAACCTAATTTCATATTCTGCCACAATTTCGTCCCAATTTGACGCCCTTTTATAGGATGTGTATAGTTTGTTGGGTAAAACCGTCACATATCGTGAAAGTTTATCTCCCGGGCCTAGTTGGAACTCCAAGAACAGGTTTAAACTTAAATTCGAAACAAAACGGGATTAAATGGATGGATCAAATGGTTTCAAGTTGTTTAGACCGTAACACGAACTCGACACAACAACACACTAATCAAGCAGTGTGTGTTGTTGGTTGTTTCCAAAAACAATACTGGCCTTCTTGGGCATTCATATAATGCAATCGAACAATACTACAAGAGGAACTTAGGCCTAGCCTGATTGTAATTCCAAAAAATATGAATAAAGCTTAAAAAATACACTAAGGCAGGGGTTCTTAACCAGGGGTGCACGCACCCACAAGGGGTGCGAGAACTGTACCTAGGGGGTGCGGGGATGCTCAATCATTAAGGTTGGTTAGGTCTATTCAATTTAAGCAATTACAGAAGGGGGAGCGAAAATTGGTTGGTGATTTGAAAGGGGTGCTGCAAGGAAAAAAGGTTAAGAACCATTGCACTAAGGATTCGTAAATTCTTGAACCTGCCACCTACCGTCTTGTCTTCTCAAGCTGTTCCTTTAGCAAGAGCCTTCGCATCTGGACACGAACTGCAGCCGCTTGTACACGATCTGCGTCCATCATCGGGTCGCATGCTTTCAGTTTTAACATGGTCAAGTGGAATTTTTCGTCCTAGTGGGAAATAAGTGGAGAATAGTTAAGAGCTGTTAATCAGCGGCATTCTGAAACAGCCTTTTGGGGAACCTTTCACAAAGCTGTGTTGTCCTGAAAAGAATGTTTAAGGCACAGAAAACGTATGCCGTAAACTAGAAGGGTGGCTTAGCACATATTGCCAGAGATAGAGAGAGATTAAACTTGGTGATAAATATTTTTCCAAATCATGGAAACCTATCTAAATATCCTTTAATTCAGCCATTGTCACCCATTTTAGGAGTTAGTGGGGTAAATGGTGGTAAAAGTTAACGAAAAAACAAATGCCTACACCGTTAACAAACAATGATTTTGAGCATGTGAATCGTGGTGTATTTTTTAGATTGGATTTTTTGAACTTCATCCAATGTTCATCCAACGTACGTTTCTATACGGTATTGTTTTCACCTAGGCAACCAGTAGAACATCTTCAAGACAGAAAATGTTAAGTTGGTAGAGTAACGGTAATACGTGGCCTTCAAAGTAAAAACGGATTTTGCATACAACGTTACAGCGTATGAATAGGCCAACTCCAGTGTAGCGGCAAAGACACATTATATCAAGCAAGCTCACGAAAGTATTGGTACTTGTCCAAATAAAAGTTAATGATCGTGGGTATGGTGGTCTTAGGACAGGTCGACCTCAGATTCGAATATTAATATGCAAACCAAGATTGTTGTGTCTGCAATTTTGGGTGTTTTGTGGCTTTGAATTGAACTTTGCAAAAAATTATGGTTTCATGGTTGCACAAGCAACAACTCTACGCGCTTGACTTGCACCTGTCATCATTACTCAGACCTATATTGAAACAGCGAAACTTTGGCGTGATTCGTGCGAAGGTTACACACCAGCAATATCAAGTTGTAGTAGCATGAAAATTTTATGCTGATTCATTGTTTTGAAGCACTGACCTTGGGGTTACACAGGATTTTTACAACTTAACCTATTGCCCGATAATTAGATAACAGTCAGGGGGGGGGGGAGCTTTCGAATTTCAATCTACAGGACAAGTTTGTGTTTAATTAACACAATAGGCTACCACCACTTAATCGATCGAGTCACGTTATAATGTCGTTTGTGAACAGTGGTGTTATGTGATGGATAGTCTTGGTTCTTTACAATCTGTAACCTGTGCATCACTTCAAAAAAAAATTTTTGGGTTAACCTGCGAAGATCAGACAGAAAGATATTTTTTAGTGGATAAATCAGCAGACACCCTCTGTTACACAACAAAATTAGCGTGACGCATTCCAACCATTTCCGAACAATCACATGATGGCGCGAGTTAAAGAAGTCTGTAAAATGCAACGTTGGCATGGGAGCCTGGACGGTAAACAGCACTTGCAACACGCAATCGTGTCTTGTTACAGGAGCGAGAGCAAGGGGCCATGAATTTCCAGCTCCGGTCGTAATGCTCCGATGGAATGTTTGACCCAGACGCAATGCTGTGTGCGTAATAACGTACCAGCCATCGATTTTGCTCCGCTCCGTCAACTCGGCCCACTAGGCCTTCTAAATACGGCCTGAGAATCGAGTATTTTTGGTATATATTTATTATTGAGAAAAGGAGGAGGGGGTTGAAACAATGAAAGTTGCTGCACACTACCCGCTGACTAAGATTCACACTTCATCTTGAAAGGAGTGGGCAAACAAACCATCCGTATAATGCTTTACAGGTGATCGTTTGTTAACGCAAGTAATTTGACTTTTGTCCATAAATATATTGGAATTTTTGTTTTTTTGAGAGTTAAAGGTAACAAAGAAAGAAACTAAGGTTTAGAATTAAAACTAAGTCATGTTATTTTATCACAAATAATGCGGGATTTCAAACTTGGTCCTGGGTTGGTACGTCCTGTTGTTCACAAACTAAGTTTTGAAAACTTTAGGATTTGAATTGAACGAAATCTACGCCTGTTTTGTTTTTCGCAGCTACGTGAATGGTCACAAAGACATAAAACAAACAATAATTAATTTTAAAACGTAACACAAAATAAATATGCAACATTTTGTGTGTGTGTATTTTGCATAGATTTATGGCGTACTATCCGCTCAAACTAGATAGTTGTGGTGATAAACCTGTTTCAAATCTTTTGCATACAGTATCGAACAGAAATTTAACGTCGGACTCTTTTTGGAAATCTTCAATATGCTTTTTGTGTGTTGGAAGTGATTAGAAATGTTATTACATTAAACCTTTTTTTTCCGCACCTAAACGGTTGATGGCGTTGGGATGCCAGCCACATACTGATCAAGTCAACTGTTATCCGTCTCATTCCAACTGGAACTGTTTATACATCCCGCACGCAAACCTAATGCAAGGTCAATGAATCTAGTTCAAGGTCAAACACGCTTCTTGGAAAAGTGTTTCACCACTCTATCAAACCACATTGAAAAATTATTGACTTCAATCACACCACAATCATCAAATTCAAGGGAATTCTGGTTACACGAAATGTTGTTTGAACAAATACTTTTATCGGGTGCATAGCGATTATATCAAACTGACCAGCGATGCGATAGAGCGTGTTTAATGTTTAGTTAGGGCACTGCAGCCATACGGCAAAACAACGTCGGAACGGAAGAAATTTGTCTTATTCCCCGCTATCACGCGGGTCCTTATCCCCTCGCAAGTACAAACCAACTGATGCGATATTGCCGTGACGGTGACTCACTTTTTCTTCCTCCAGGTCGGGACATGCGCGTGGGTTAAACGAGGGCTGAGGGGTTGAGAGGAGGTTCAGGGGTGATTGCCAACTTGTAATGAGCCGACACAAAGTCAAATGAATTATTGCGCAAAAAACAAAGGGCTCAGGAGATGTTTGAAACTGCCGCAAAAGAAATATAGCTATGCATTGTTCTGATAAATGAGAAAATAACGAAAATTTTTTGACATATTTTTGTTTCGCTAAATAATCCACTTTTAAAAGATTTTGTGATAGCAGGGGCTAAAAACCGTTGCAGCATAAACTCAGCACTTGGCGAATTCCTTCTTTGCAAGTTTAGAAAAAAGTAGATCAATTTCAAAATCGAAATACCTGTTACAATTTTTTGCTTAACAGGCCATTAAAGCGGGCTGTTAAAATTCCAATCAGTTATATATTTTTTGTAATGTTAAAGGGAGGGTTTCGTGCAAGCGAGTAATTTTCAACCCTAAAGGTATTAAGGTTGATTTTACTTATCCCTGCTAAGGGGGCCTCGGACGGAACCGTCGATCTTGGCTGCTTGGCAGATTACGCTAAGGTGGATTATTAAAAACAACAAATTGGCCTGTTATTTTGCATTCAATAAATTTCCTTACCTTGCATTTGTCCAACATTTCGGTGTTGCTTTTCAGCTCGGCTTCAGCTAATACGATAAGGTTTTGTAGATCCATGAACCTGCAAACATAATACAGTTTAGTTAATTTCGCTTAATTTCGCTGGAAATTCGCTTATTTTCACGTTTTGTGAATTTAATTTTTATACCCAAGTTTAAAGAGAGGATTGTCGGGTGTGACCAGTGGGTGGCGCTCGCGGTCATATTCGTCCCAGGCGAGACGTCGTTCCGCTTCACTTAACTCTTCCTCAACCTGGTGATCGAGCAAGGATTCGTGTTCATGATACGAAACGATGGCATCGCGTGTGTTCCTTTGCTGAAAAGTGAAAAATATGCAATTTGCAATTAAACAAATTAACTGCTTTCCTGGAAAATGCAGCCACCAATCTGACTCAGACCAAAACATTTGAGTTTTGTCTGATAAGAGTTTACACTGATAAGGTGGATGTTAAAGTAGGCATTGGCCTGTAATAGAGATTCTACCGAATAAATGAAACAAAAACAATGCAAGTCTAGAAGGTTTCTCAAATCCAAAGTGAATGAAATTGCAAGTTCGCGGTGTCAGCCGTGCCAGACACACCCAGATATAAGGACAGCCATCTTTAAGTTATAGCTGTCACACATAAGGTCGTGTTTAATCTAAACAGCTGATTTTAAAACACAAAATTTATTTTAATTTTGCACACTCGTTACATTTTATGTCTAGACGACTGTGTGAGGCTTCAGAAGGAATCTTAACCCAGAAACTATTGCAATGTATATCATGAAAAACTACAATGACTTCATCATTCCATTGACGACTTTTGAAGGGTTTTTATTTCAGGCAAAGCTATCACGTTGAATACCTGGACAAGCAAATTGGAGGTAAAAACAACGACACATAACCCTTCGAAAAGCTGAAAATATTGTTGATCAAAGTTTGGGGGATGTTTTTTTTCTTTTGAGACCAATATTAATAAACATGCCATGAAAATATCACAGATCTATGGAAATCAATGCAAAGAAATACAAACCTCAAGGAGATCCGCCAGTAGTTGATCTTTAGGAGGAAGTTGCTGCCGAAGTTTTTCGATGCTTTTATTGTCCAACTTATCAGGTTTAAATGTGTACAACTCCGAAATATCTTCTGCGGTGAAGTGACGTTCAATTTGCTGCTCGTCGATGACGCGATAAGCAAGAGACTGTTTGACCACCTGAAGAATAGAAGTCATTTGACTTAAATTTTGCAATGGATATACTTTGTACATATAATTCACAAAAACATACGAAGACGTTTATTGTCGTACTAGCGGTGTTAGACACAGTGTATATACTCTACACTTGGTTGTGAAAACTTGGCTGGCAAAAATGTAATAAACACGAAAAGCAAAGCGTTTTTTCCACTAATGAGCTTCAATCTTCAGATTCAAAATTTCTTCAGCAAATTTAGACTTTGATTTTTTGGTTTCGGCCCGATTTTCAAAACAGTTGGGGCCGAAACCAAAATACATCATAACCGCAACTTCGGTGCACCACTAGTTTTCGTAAAATGTTAGTAATAGCCCAAATACGCGTTGCATTCCCGTTGAGTAACTATTGGTTTGTAATAGTCCGAAATGTATGGATTCCTTTTCACGCATGAACTTCTACAGAAGTCGTGTGGAAATCACAATTTCACCCACACAAGACCCGAGAGGATTTTATTTGAAAGAGACATTCAATTTGCTGCTCGCCGATGACGCGATAAGCAAGAGACTGTTTGACCATCTGACAATATAAGTAGACTGTATACTTGTACATATAATGCACAAACATAAGCTTTTTAACAATGAGTTTTTGTTATATCCCAAATTGAAGCAGTTTTATGGGCTTCGTATCTTGTGAAAACTTTGTAAGAGCAAAGGAAAATGGAAGCTTTTCCCTAAGACTGACAAAATAGTGTGGTATAGTGATGCACCAAACCCGCCTTGAAAAGGTTCAGGCCGAAACCGATTATTCATACTAAAAGACCTAATATAACTTCGCTCCAATGAGGCCAAATCTAAAATAGCCTACTTGTCATGATGGATGCTTAAAACAAAATCGTATGTTGGTGAATGGTGGTATAAAAAAAAACTTGTTTATGTCGCCCCAAAATACTTTTACCGTGTATAAGTCCTAAAATAGTTGTTTTTATTTGTAATTTTAAAAAATAACAATATTTTGTTACAATTTAATTGGTCGGTTGCTAAACTGAAGCTTTGCTTTTACACAACAAAAAAGTTCGATTTCGGCTGATTTCGGGCATCGCGGTAAAATGTTAGTGATAACCCAAACACGCGTTACATTTCCATCGAGTTATTTTTGATGGATCGGTCTAGTCAGCAATCAGAAATTTAAGGATTCCCACCATTTCACGCAAGAACTTCTAAAGAAGTCAAGTGGAATTCACAATTTCACCCACACAAGACCCGTGAGGATTTTACTTGAACGCTCGGCGTAACTTTCGACAGGGCGAAACGGAAACAATGTTATTGGAGAATGAGATTACGTAAACCGTGGAGAAAGTAAGATCCTACGTATTTATGGGAACATGGCGTGATGGCAATCCATTCAGTTCCAAAAGCGAGGAGAAAGTTTGGCGAAAACAAGGAGGTTAAAAACAAGAGATTTTCTCGCTAGAGCGAATTTGAAAGGTGAATTGAATTGCTTAGTTCAAGTCATGCATGAGCAATTTATTGCGTTATGTTTCACAGATTACTTTCAAATAACGCTCATAAAGACTTAAAATTACAGCAGGTTTATCGGCATGGGTGTTTCATATTGTCTACCGTTAATTCTTTTTCGATGTCTGTGACCAAGCAAACGTGACATTCAAAAATTGCGTGCGGCACTTTTCGTAACAGGTCACATATTTTGCAACCGTCTATGCATAAAAAATCCTGCTTATCGCGACCCTCGCACGTGCGACCCCCGCTTTTTGCATTACAAGTACGTAATCAAACATCGTAATGTCGATTCGCCGTGAAGCATTAATTCCGGTGCAGCTGGAAACGCGATTTTGACGCATAGAGGAGGATGAAATGTTGGCAATAAACAAAGAGTGCCGACCCGATAATTGATATCATTGTTGCAAAAAGCTGGTAAACACATTTCTGTCCGCGCGAGGAACTGAACCGAGAAACAATGGAATTGGGATCAGGGTTCTGGCTTGCACGTGATGGATGGCAGAAGCAACGATGCAGAGAATATTACGCCTCTTTCGAGAAGGGTATCGGGACAAAATGCAATTTTGATGTTGTGCCTGATTTCATGAGACAAATGAGTTATACAGACGCTTATCCACTTAAATGTTTTTTTTAAGCAATACACACACAAAGCGATGATTTATTGTTGCTTGGTAAAAGTTTAAAGAGAATTACATATTTGCACAACCCTTTATAGTAGTTCAAACCTTGGTGTCATTTGTTTTGAACAAACAAACGCTTGTAAAATGGAGCAAATGTGGGATCGTGTTTCTCATTGTAATGATTTTGCCTTAACACAATCTTTAGCAGCCAGAATTATAAATTGACAATAGCAAAAAGTGGGCAAATAAAAAAATAATGCCGAATCGGGGTACGGAAAAAGATCTAAATTCTGGAGGTTTTCAAACTGTGGTTGGCACAAACATTTAGTCATGCTTGACCATGCATTGCGTCCAGCATGTTTAATTTTTATGGGGGATAAAGAAAAGCCAAAAACGCCGAGAACATATTTGCCTAGTGCTTGTACCATTGCAAAAAATAAACATCACAGTTTGAGATCCATGTTATTTTTTGTTCATAATTTACGTACGTAGGCGTGTTGCGCCATATACAACAAACAGTATTACCAGCTTTGAATCTTGTTTGAAAGTGATACTAGTCAATTAACGAGGTGTGAGACAGAACGTTCATACCTGTCGGTCGTAAAGCTTCTCTTCCATATAGTTGCCTGTGCGATGAGCCGATACACGTAACAATTCTTCTCCTGGCCGAAGCGATAGATCCGGAATATCGACTGCAAGTCGTGCGTCGGATTCCAACAGGCATCAAACACGACGGCTCTAAACAGGAAATAATAATAATGTATATGCATCGGAAACAATAGGTATTCTCGCAATAACTCAAAAAGAATATGGTGGTATGTTGCTGGTTTAAAACAAAGAGTTTGGTTAACTTGGTATTGGTATTCGGACCGGGCTTCTCCAATGGGCTTGGGCTTTAATTCAAAATAAATCGGATGATTTTTTCTCTCTCCACGGACTGGTTTATTTGAAAAACAAGCTTTGGGGCGTAATTATGGGATTTAAAAAACCTTATAGAGTCCACAACTACAAACGGATGATACAGGCAAATTTGATAAATACTGAAAAATACTGTGAATTTTTATCCTCAGACTTTTTAAAACACTTTACTAATCTGTATTTGTTGCTGAAAACGTTCCAGCGCCTCCATAAACAAAACGACAAAAGAACACTGTGTGTATTACAAAACCGGTGTATGTAATCCCAGTAAGTTAAGCTGCTTTAATTTGACACATGTCACAAATGGATGCAGGGGATTTGAATCTACATTCAATCTCTCCAGTCAACCAATTTATGGGTTGAAGTATGCACAGCTATTATATCACCAATTCGTGGAAAACCGAAGATAGCGTGAACTCCTTCGCCTGCTTGATTTATTATGCAAGTGATATAAAATACACAATCTATATGTGCAAAGTAAACAACTGTCCAACAAAGCAATTATCTATCTTATAAAGACATACATTCAAAAAAATTGAAATATACGCAATGAGTCGAAGGGGGCGCCCCGTTTATTTTCAACAAGCCTCTGCATCAGGGTATCACGTTTCAAACCTTTTCATAGTTAAGTTGCGCTTTAAAAACCAAAAAAGTTTTCTGAATATCCCACAACATTCTTACACATGTGCGTGCGACAGTATTGTTTGAAATACAAAGGTTTTCGACGAAATGCTTGTTGTTTGCAACAACGAAGACTGTTGCGAGGACAAAAGCGAAGAACTTTTCCGATCGCTGCCATCTCAAAATCCTCTTAATATCCGTTTACCGAGGTCAAGGCTTACTTACTCCTGACGCTGTTAAGGCAAGAGCAAACGGTTTCAGGACGATTGCGCTCATAAAAACAAACGAATCTTTAGCCGCTGGAGCGCATTTACTCTCTATTTAACATCTGATGCGATGCCATAGTACATAGGGACAAATCTATTTGCAAAAAAAATACAACGCATTGTTTTTCGATTACTCGCATAATAAGAAGGTTTGCAGAAAGGGGCCGTAAATATAAATCGCACGAAATAAACAATAGTCTGTATAAACTTACCACCTTCAGTAAGAACCGGATGTTCTTGTTCGCCTATCTTGCTCACATTCCTTCGTTACATCCTTAAGGATTTCCTCGATAAGATCGAGAGTCAACAGGGATTGCAAGAACACGACCACCTTATCGCGCACCAACGCCGCCTGGTTAAGTATCTCAAGCAGAAGGACGATCAGCTAAATGAATAGAACTAAATGAAAAAATTAAACGAATTTTAATGCAAGGGATTTTTCGCCTGTGTGAAGCTTACTGGGTTTGCACTAACATTGGCTTTGTGGGTGGGGGTTATCCAGTCCAAGTGCGGTGGCCTGGTCCAATGCACAATGTTTACAAAAAATGCTGGTACTTGCATTTTCGCCATTGTATTTTTATTTGATAGATAACAGTGAGTGCCCGTGCTTAAATGAATATTAGGACTCCTGAAACAAATTTGTTCCAACAAACAACCCTACAGCAAAAATACTTAGTAATTTTGGTGTAAAAGATCTTATAGATTTGTTGTGAAATATCAGCTATCGACATGAATCGCAACTGACAAGTGGTATGCGATAGTACGTGGGATAAAAGGAACATGAACAAGCCACGTTTTTCTTCAGTTTTTTTAAATCACTTATTAGGATCGTAGTGATGTTTTTTTTTTCGCATACCTGGATCGACATTGAGAGAACTCTTTCAAGAGCATATTGTAATGGGGTCGAAACCGTCCTCCTCACTTCTATCACCATCCACTTCATCCTCATCCACACTTTCCTCCTCTTCACTGTCATCATTGATCATCTTCCGAAGCCTCAAAGTTACAGCACGAGAATAAAAAAACGCCAATAATGCAAAGAAGTATTAGCACAAACTGTTTTGTGGCGCCCAATTTAATGTTTCCCAAAAGCCTTCGAACACTGCACTAACAGCTAGCCACGAAAAATTCTAGTTTAGACGTGTTCGAGCTCTGCTGTCTTTACTTAAAAACACTGAATAAAACTCTACAATATTGGCAAAGTCACTGCGCNGTTTAGACGTGTTCGAGCACTGCTGTCTTTACTTAAAAACACTGAATAAAACTCTACAATATTGGCAAAGTCACTGCGCAGCACAAAAATCAAGACAAGTTAATAGTACGACAGCCGGCGATAAACTCCCGCAACCACACGTGGTCGCAAATGGACACGAAAAAGGGATCGCGACAGAACTAATAAAGAAACAAGGAAACTAACGAGTCACATGGTCAAAACCCACCGGTCAATTATCATTGTTCTAGCGGCTTGCTTTAGAAGGTTACACCTGAGATTGTAGCCGGAGTGCTGCGAAAGGCAACGACAGGGGATGAGTTAAAAATGGTGCAGTGTACACAAGGTGTGCCGTGGGTTAAATTCTCGTATAACAGAAAACAATGCACTGGAAAGCAATCGAACAATTAAAAGGGTAACGTGAACATAACAAAAAGATGTGTAACGGAAATACAGTGAAAAACACGAAAAACACATCGTGAAATTAAGGTAACTTTTTTACGTTTTAGGAAATTAAGAACATACACAGAAAACAACTCTTGATAAACAAACTTAGTAAACTAAAGATAATACAAGACACAGGTGATCAACGTGAAACAAGGTGATTTAATCTCAAACAGAAAAATATGCAACCCAGTTAAGTCTGGTCCTCCAACCCTTGTGCCCAACTATTGAAATTGGATTTGGAAATTTTAGTGCGTGACCATAAAACGTTTTCCGGGATTTCAAAACTTAAATCTCCTATCGTTGTGCGGATTTTTTTTTTGTATCTTTCGATGTATTTATGGATCAAAATCCTTATTTACGCGCTAAACTATTCGGTATTTTTGGCAATTTTTAATTCCTAACCGTATATTTATAAAATGTTTTATTAATGAGTGTGTATAACTTCTCAATGCCTAGATTACATTTAAATATTTGTAGCCAAAATAAAATAAAATCCGTGTATTGGCATTAACTGTGAAACTAAATATTCGGTTCTCAAAATCGTCTCAACAGGAAGAGCCAACATATTGTGTCACAATTTTTTAATTTTGCATGTTCACATTTGTTACATGAAATGATTAAGACCGCAACCAGATGACACAAAACAAAATAAAACAATCTGTGTCAGTTTCAAATATTTAGTACACATAACTCTCTTATAACGAATGTTTAGCGTAAACTGGGCCGACCTTTGCTTAAACTAACAATCGTGGCATGACTAGACCCCATCATGCGATTGGTTGGATGTCACAGGGCGTCCGGGGAATTGAAAACACGAGCTAAACTTTGAAATAGCTTAACGTGTTGTTTTAGCAATCCCGTGGGAAGAATTACAGGTGATTTGTTATTCGATGATTTGTTCAGGTGAATTGTTATTCGAAAAACACAGATGATGAATAAAATGTTATTATTATAAAGTCACCAACAATAATGTGTCAATCCATGTGTAAGCAAGGTTCGATATAGTTTGAAAAACATTTTTCCATGATTAATTGTTTAGTGATTGCAAAAAATGTGAAAATTAAACGGAGAAACGAACACTGGCCAAATTGATGTTACCCAAGCAAAGCGGCTTCCTATTAAAGTATAAAAAATATGTATGGTAGAGACTTTCTTATAGCAGTCGCCAGTGGCGTGCAGGGTTTAACTTTTCCCTTTTTTCTCTCTTTCCTTTCCAGAAACGTCAGCTTTCCAAAACAAAAATTAAGCACGTCCGCCAACACACCTGCAATGGAGACAGTCGAACCAACAGAAAATATTCGATCTTAGGCTTTAGCAGTTGACTCAAGCACCCAACGCCCTTCCTCGCATCCTGCCAACAGCTGGTGTAAAGTGTGGGAGCACTTCTTCATTAACGTCGGTCTTGTCGGTCCTGCGAATGTGTGTTAATGTATCGGAGAAGCAACTCCACAAAGACGGAAGTGAACAAGATTTTCTCAGCATATTGTTACAAGTTTTTGAGGTATGTGAAGCATAAAAATTGTTGACTTGGAAAACTTAGGTATACTCGATTTAAACATATAAGTTAAATATATATATTAACTGAATTTTCAGCGTATCAGCTTGGGTTGTGATACCGGAAAGTATTTTCCTGGCAGAGAACTTCGAAAAGTCCGTAACATTCTTATGTCAGTATAATTTGCCACTATAACCGATGCACGCAAAATTTTTGATACAATTTGTAAATTACAAAAGCACACATGTATTAACCACGTACTGTAAGTTCATATTTTCTTACATTTGTTAATTGTTTTGGTATTAGCAACGTATGCCGCAATCTGTTTGCAATAATTTGATTTCGAAAACACTTTATCACAAAATAGGTTATTCCAATGGTTCCAATTACACATGTAAATTTTTACTAATCGAACCATTGTACAACATACAATGACGTCATTAGGTTGTTTTTAGGGTTTCTTTATATTCCTACCCAATGAAAGACAATAGAAGAATACTTATCAACGAACTTGGTAACTTAGTACTGACGGAGCAAACAGAGCATAATGCTTACGGATTTTAAATGTAACAATATTTTGAACCTACGTTCACTTAAATTGATCTGGAGTAGGAACTGTTGTTCTGAGGCAGGTCATAGGTTTTAATGCGTCGCGTGCATGACGATATCCACATGCTAAACTCAGGTAACCAGTTGGTGACGATGCCAAGCGAACATAGGATGAGCGTGGACTTTAGTTTGGGAAGATTAATTTGCATGATTGGTGCTTAGTGTATGCATTTCGAGCATAGACGTTGACAATGGGAACCTAAAACCAAAATTGGCAAGGTTATTTTAACTCAAGCAACCCGCAAAAATGTGACCCACTGTTAAAGTTAGAAACAGGCTGCAAATAGTTCCAGCATATTTTTGCTAACCTTGGGCCGAAAAGAGTTTTAACGTTCTTTTGGTTTTTGGTCGTTTGTTTTCCACATTAGCGGTCGGTGTATTTATAGTTCGGACTTTTCGTAAAGTTTCTTTTAGCAGCAGGGTATTAATTGAGAACGTTATTTTCGCTTTAACAATTTTTAACAAAAGAATGGAGTATCATTTGCCCAAACTAGTATCCTCTGGTATTTTACAATCTGATGACGAAATGCGAGCGCCCATGACAAGGTATAAAGCTCAATCACGTTCTTTCACATAAACTTGACCTCTTTCGTCTTTATGGGGCTTTAGTTTGTTCCCAAGGGTGTTGTCATCCAAAAGCAAAATATATAATATCGCAAGGTATTATGCAAAGGTATGTTCAAAATGTTAAATGCTGTCAGGCAAGCCGAACCATTCGGCCAAGTTTCTGTCCTGGCACAGTTTCAAAAAGTTTTGCTTTCAAATATTCGTTATTGCTCTTTGCGCTATCCACCGGTAACAAACTTTTCTGTTGTGTATTCTTATGTCAGTATAATTTGCCACTATAACCGACCTTGGGCCAGTTCTATGTTTATCAATAGCGAGCATTGTTAAATATTGTGAATTAGTCTAAGTTTCTAATAAAACAAATTAAAGCGAGAAAAATATATTTTATTTCCATTACCTCAATACTCAAGAATTAATAGGTTGAACTGGTCGGGTTTTGTTATTCTTTATTTTTTGTTAATGCTGAAGCAATAAGGTAAATATCTTTGACTGGTTTCTAACTTTGTAAACAAAACAACTATTGAATCTGCAAAATATAGGCTATGCTGTATTCATAAAAAATATATGACCACACGGAGTAGAAAAAAGAAAAAAAGAGGAACATGGATAAATATGCATTAAATATATAAAGTAATTGAAAAGCAAATACGATAAATACAAAAGTAAACAGAACTTTAAAACGTCAGATAAAAATGAACAAGTAGATCGGTGCATTAGTAGGGGCCTGAAACGCTTGCGCGTAAAAACAGACATTTTGAATTTTACCTAAGTGCATAGCGTACAGTGTAAAATATACACGTACCAAAACACCACAACATTATCAAAACTCTTCGAAACTGCATGACACGCAGGCAAACTGCAAGTTAAAATAAGGTTTGAAGATTAAAACGCTTGGCTCTTGTTATTATTCTGATCATCAGGCAACGCAATTCCCACATGCACGTCTTGGCTGGGGGGCATTACACCAAACCCCAAATGGGTCAGGTCAAAATCAGGCAAAGGTTTATGGGGCTCGCAAATCTTTACATCAAAATGCTTTAAAAGGGCCAAGGTTACCAGCTTGATTTCGATCATTGCTATGTGTTGTCCTGGGCATCGTGTGGAACCAAAACCGAAGGTCATAATAGAACGGGATGCAGCTATGCGCTGGCCAGCCTTGTAGAACCTCGAGCGGCTTCGCAGAGTCCCAAGAATCTGAGTTAGTTCAGAATTTTGCGAGTCGCTGTCGCAGGAACTGCTTTGAACACCGCTACTCAACACACCCTCGTGCTCGCCAATGAGAAAGCGATGGTGGTCGTATTCCTAAAAAACAAAGATGGCAAAGTAGTTTATTTCAATATTTGATGGGTGTTTTCAAAAATTAATCTAGATGTTTTTGTACAAATCTAAAAATGTCGCCCCGTTAGGCTTCACCGAAAAACAACAGAATCTCTTTGGAATCAACAAAGGTATTTGTGGAATTGAAAAAATGTTGTTTCCAAGCATATTTCATAATTGTCACATTTTTCTCACCTTCGGACTTTCAAAAATCTCGTGGTCCATATGCGTAACCGGTGCAAAGAAGATTGTATAATCGCCCTTTCGTATCGCGTACTGCCGACCGGAGCTTGTGTTTATGACTGTGTCTTGCATTGCTTTTCGTACACTTATGCTCGACCCAGTCAATCTCATGGTCTCCTTCAAGCATCCGTCTGGCAAAACAAGCGGAAACGCGATTTACGAAAGTAAACAGAAGTTAGTACAGCGTGCAGATTCACTCTTCACCCCTGTCCCCCACCACTTGCTTCTGCCCCTTCCCCAGCCCCATGTTCCACGCATGCTTGACGCATTTCGACAAATATTTGTGTTTCCTAATCTGATCGTTCGAGTTACGCTTTCACAACCCAACATTCAAGCAAATAAATCAGGAGATGCTCCAAATTTAAACATTAACCATATATTTGTTGCAGCAATTCATGCATAAATGTATGTAAGTGTCAGTCTTGGATTGCTTTATTTTTACGCAACAGAAACTTACCCAGAACCACAAGCTTGTCGAGATCTTTCTTTGTCAGCGATAGTATGTCGTTCATTTCTGGCCATGTGACATCGGCTGTCAGTTCAGCGTTGGATCGACTCCGCGGTCGACACCTACTATTGAACTCTTCAAATTCCTTTAGCACAGCTCGTTTGGCGTCGGGGTTCTTCAACAGATGTGCAAGGGTCCAGAACAGCGCCGGGGCCGTGTTTGCTTGCGCCGCCCACAGAATGATCATAAGATGTCGGGCTCTGGCGTCTTTGAAATCTGAAATAAACAGCGTTTTTTCACTTAGCCGAAAAAAAATCCTTAATATGGACTCAAAAAAGCTTGTAGGCCAGTGGTTCTTAACCGGTGTTCGATCGAACCCCAGGGGGTCGGCAACGCCGAATCTGGGGTTCGACAAAGGTCTTTTTGAAGTACAACACAAATACTCGTTTTTTGTCAAAATTTAGGGTCTGTAGTCGCTAAAAACGGCAATTTGTATTCGCTCAATATCAAAACACTGGAAGGTTAAACTTAGGCAGGGGTGTTTTAAACTGCTCTAAACAGTTTTGGCATTAAAAAATAGTGGTACTAAAAAGAGTATTACCAGCCTAATAACCGTATGTGTCAGACTTTTTGTACGCCTATTGTGTGCCAACAATGCGAACAAAACAGGTACCACAAGCATTACAATATACATTATGACATCATAAACACTTAAGACTGATTTCCTCGCTGTGCAGCTTAATCTATGCACCGAGCTAGAAATTAATCTGAGCTTTTTGGGCGCTATTAGATGGTAAATACATGATATAAACCAAGTATTTTAAAACAAAAATAAGCAGCTAGGTAAATGACGGCCGTTGGTGAAATAAGAATCTGCGACGCGGCCGTCCTAGCAAAATGGTTGTGCAAACCTGCAGGTTTTATTTTCTTTTTTGATGTAACAAAGAGCATTGTTCGCGTTGTTCGTAAGCAGAAAAACAATGACATTTTGTTGGCAGCAAAAACTTATTACTTCATCTTTTTCATGTTAGTGTACAGATGCTAAAAATACAATGCTTCTTCATTTTGGTAAAAACTAAAAATTGCCGGAATTAAAGCAATCATGAAACAAGTTGCTTGTATTATGATGTCAGAATTTAACAAAATGACAAACAGTAACTGTTGCCACTACGTTTGAACAAAACCTAATTATGACCCACCAAACAAAATGGGTTAAAAACCTGGATGTAACTTGGGGTTAAAAACCAGGATGTAACTTGGGGTTCGACCAAAGGCTGAAGAATGTCGTAGGGGTTCGGCCGTTACAAAAAGGTTAAGAACCACTGTTGTAGGCTATATATATATATACAGGGTTTTTTTAAGGTTTGGTTTGGGTGACCGCTAAGTAGTTTTAAGAGACCGCAAGTGTTCATTTAAATACCAAAAAATAGCCATATTTGCAAAAAATAGCCATAAGTCCAAATTTTGGGAAACCGCTGGAGAAATTTGAACACCTTAAAAAAAACACTGTATATATATATATTTTAATTACCAACACCCCAAAAAACGTTTCAAGTGTTATTTTTAACTTGCCAAATGTTCGAAGGTCGAATAACATGTAGAGTTCTTGGTTTTCTAGTTTGTGTCGAGAAAAAAGGCTAAAAATTTGCCGTTGGACGGAGCAAAATCTCCACGCAACTTAACCCAGCGCTCACTGTCAATCAGAAACGCTGTAATTCTTCGCAAACCTGCATTTGCAATGTACAATGTACAGTACTGCTTTGCAAACCCATTTAAAGGCGCCATTTTCTCGACCGATTAACAAGAGTAATGTTTCTGACGTAGTAGCGTTCTCGGAATTCGGTCGGATCACATCATTTTTTATGAACCACAACAGAAACGTTTAAAATATTTCGTAAAAGATCAGCGACATGCTGCAGCGTATGCCCCGAGGTAAATGATAACATTTTTAAGCGGCAGAGGACCTTTGCCCAATCTGTCCGCAAGATCTTCAGGACTCCATCAGCTCGATTATAGATGTATCTCAGTAAAAAAACGAGTCTCTGACGTCGATTTGTGTCACTGAATTATAGTTTTGATATAAGCCAGCACATTGGCAGTTTAAAAGCAAAACTGTCCGGGTCATAAATTTGCACTTAAAATTACGCACTTGTCGCCGGAATTTGCAAACGTAGGTTGGAGCGCTGTTTGCATTTCACGCCAGAGGAAACAATTTAACGATGCATGCACGTTGCTCAAATAATTGCTCCAGAAGATCGAATTATATCCCACAATTAGGGCCTTAACCGATAAGGCAAGTAAATGGAAATTTACGAAGGATTTATGACTCTTACCAATACGGGGGTTGCTGTCCACGATATCAATGATCAGTTGCGAAACGTTGTTCCGAGCGGACCAGTTAATTTCTCCGATCATTTCCAGAATCTTGGCCAGAGCGCGCTTCGTCGCCGGGAGAAGATGGACCGGGATGCGGTCAACCATAAGCGGAGAACCAGCGAAGTAAATCTTAAAAACCTCGTAAAAACGTGCGGTTTCTTCAGCTCGCTTCACAGGATCGGGAAGCGAACCGAAAAACAGGTTGAAGGTGATGTCGAATATTATGCGCTTGCACATGTCGTAGAGATGAACCTACAAGAAAAAGCCATGAGGATTTGATACCAAAAAAGGTGAAAGAAAAAACGTGGATGAAAATTAAAACGTGGATACAAACTAACCAAACTTAGCATTTACAAGTTACCACTGACGATACCTTTACAATCGTGCCCATGATTCTCAGTTTATACTGTTTAATGACTTTTTCGGGCGATCTGAGGCGTAAGGCTATGTGTATATTTGTGTTAATGCTGTACAGGGTCTTTACAATCATGTTTTTTTTACTTGCGCGTTTTGTCCAGAAACTGTATTCATAGTAAAACGCCTTAAACAAGCTATACAAGTGACTTATGTAAGGGGCTAAAGACACGCATCAGCAAAATTGGAAACTTACAGTGCGAGTCCCTTTATGAACTCCCACGTCCTGGAGGAGTTTGCGTAGAGCAATGACGACCGAGTCTCTCGCAATATGACAAAGGTCTGACAGTTGCATTGATCCGCGAAGATTACTATCAAGCGCATGTTCAATGCTTTTGGAGATTTTTGCAGGTGTTGGTTCGATTTGCTCGACAGAGTGGGCCCGTCCCATTAGACGTTCCAATAAACTTGGTCCTGTGTTTTCAGGATTGTTGTGAATATAATGGTTCTTCCCGACCATGCATGTAACAAAATCGCCAATGATGTCCTTGTGATCAAGAGCCTTGGTGCGCTCTAGGTTTCTTACATCCAATGGGTTTGTAAATACGTGTTCGTTCCTGCGAAATTCATAAACACCAAGTGTCAATTTACAACAACTTTATTTGCTTTAAGAATAAAAAAATCTAAACCGGAATGTAACGAAAAATGAAAATACTAATTAACATTTGCAAAATGACTTTTGCAAAGTCCCAAAATGCAACATTAAGAACTTAAATCAACAGGGATCAAATGTACACAAAGATTTGCTCGGGTACAATATTTTTGTCTCAAGTAAATTCGACCCCACAACCCAAAAATCCAAATCGCTGTAGAGATGTTTTTAGGGACCACCGTGTGTTAGCAAAACAACATTCCATTGCCGGTGTAACTTAAGTTCCTATAGCTAATTAGGAAAATGGTGGGTTTAAATTCTTACCAGCCTGCCAGCTCTATAGTGTAAACATCCCCGTACTTCTCCTTGAGGTTCATCAGGTAATTGAGCGGGTCTTTGCCAAAATCCAAGGCCGAACCGATGAAAGGAAGGTAGTGATGGATGAGCGGAGGTTCCATGCGTTTTCTGCAACAAAATTAGTCCAATCAATCCATTGTTTGGTCGCATTGCAAAGTTTCACGTTAATCATGTTTTAGGCATAATTTCAGGCAGTTGTTGAATTTCCTAAGTTACCTTTATCGGACTTTCAACGACGCGTGAAGTGGAGACAAAAATAGAAAAATTGAAATGCGCAGAATATAATACGTTTTTAGCACATTGCGTGTAATAGATTACTTGACACATGCCAACATATCATTGACATTTACTTATGGCTCAGAGGAGGCAAAACTATTAGCAATGTGCCAAAATCTGACTAGATTAATCATCAAGATAATTGTACGTATATGCTATCGTTTAATGTCAGATACGAATCATATGTTTTCAAAGGCCTTTATAACTATATATCCTACCTTAAACGATAGATATTTGCAACCAAAAATAGAGAAAAAACGTGTTCCCACCTTCGTCTTTGTCGCAGCAGACAATTTAACACCAAAAAGTTGATCAACAGAAGAAAGACGGTCAAAGCATATTCCAGCATATCGATGTTGCAGTTGTAACAACAGTTTGCAAGCAGCGACTTATACACAATGCGCTGACAAAACAAGGTTCGGGTTAGCGACAAATAGTCCAGGTACATTAGAAAAAAACGCAAACCGGTTTCGTCGCCGCCAAGGCTTGCACATTTTTAATCGTCAGCCGGATATTGTTTTACTGCCCTGTGCCGACTCGGTGTGTTTGTGCTACGGCAATGGCCTCATCATGTAGCCGTACTTTAGGAAGGCTTACAAGTGCTGGAACTTAAGCGAAACGCAGCTCGATTGCCTCGACAAATTTTTAGAACCTTCTAATTGCTGAATTGAACATCGTTCAGGAAAAAATGAATCGCTGAGCGCTTGCCCTGCCGCGGCTGTAAAACGCAATGCCTCACTACAACCAAACTGCGTCAATATATACACTGGTTAAAGGAGAAACATGCTTTTTCAAAAACTTACGCAAAAAAGGCACAGACGTTGCGTTTTGACGCACAGGGCCAAGCTTAAAGGGAAAAAAGTTTACTTTTTTCAAGTGAGCAGGAAGTAGAACGATCGAGGTTCATCTTACGTAAAAGGTTGCACCTGACGAACGATCAAATATGCGGTATTTTCATTAATCAGCAAAAATAGCACAGTAAGTTAAAACAATTTGACAAATGATTTTTTTTCTGTGCGAAATGTACGGCCGTTGTTAAAGGCGTTTTTGCGTGAGTGATCTTATCTTATAAGTTCAAAGTGCGGGCCAGTTAGGCCAGTCAGGCCATTTTCATTGTTTAACAAAACCAATTGAAACCACCGCCTTTCTCTAAACATTGCCTGACCGGCAGTGTTCAATTAAACTGGACAGGATCATTGGAATCTTTGTCAATATGCCCCGAGAAACAAGGTTTGCTCGAATTGCGATGGTTTCGCCGGTAATCCAGTGATTTGCGGTACTGGTAATATTCGTTTGACCTTTGCGTGTTTCGCTGCATAAAGTTTACCGCAGCTAGACGATGATAAGCGGTTTAAAAATTATTTCGCGATGTGATGTTTTTCTAATCCGCCACCACCTGGTCATTTTCAAAATTACATCGCTTCATAGCGGTATTTACAACTCAAATATGTATTTTATTCAGATTATTACGTGATTTGTTCGAGCGAAAATCACTTAAAAATTAATTATTTTTTTGTTTATTTTTTTGCTGATTCATTAATTATTTTTTGCTGATTCATTGCAGATATTTGTGACTAATAAGAAAAAAATTCGCAGTGCACATTTTTTGCAAGGACGCGTGCCCAAATAGCGTGTTCTCTTGATAAAAGTGCTGCAAAACATTCAACAACGGCATCGCCAATCAACAACGGCAACTTTTAGCAAAGAGATACACGCTGATCCGAATTTTCTGTCAGCTGCATCTGAGACGTCAATATATGTAACAAATACGGCAGCGAAAGGCAATATAAAACACTTTGAAGCATTTGTTAAAATACTTGCTTCGTCGCCTTTCCCCTTTTCAATGCTTGTAACTAAAGCTGCTTGAAATCACGACAAACGAGAAGAAAATGTAATGTGTTACTGGGGTTTGGCGATATTTTTTCGGGGGAATGAATTATTACTGTAAAGATTATTTGCTTTGAATCGCATATTATTGCGCTTAATGTACCTTACATACAAAAGTACGGCAATATATTGTGGGTCACTTAAGTGCCGAAATAAGCTAATAACGCCGAAATAATAAAATGCCATAACTTGTGGAACTATTGGGCCTTATATTTAGCATGAAAGGTTGGGTTCAACCGCATGTAAAAATAAACCTGCCCAACATAGTTGATTACAGTAATCGCCGGTTGGCTTTTCTAGGTATTTTGCCTGCAGCACAAGCAACCTCCATTCAACCTTCTGACGGTATACAAAGTGCTACAGGTTAGAACCGGAAGTTTTTCAGCTGAGTGGTGTTAATGCCATTTGCTGCATTGCGAATTTATCGTAGATTAGTGAAAATATACGCATATTTTACTGGGCCTATTTAATAACTTTGATCCAGTGGAATTGTGCTGCAACGATGTTCTTCTCTGAGCGAAATCAAATCAACTCAACTTACCATCTAAAACCTAATATCTGCAATCAGCTCAAAATATTTATCTGCAAAACTTTGACGGGTCATGTTACATTGCATGAACACATACCTAAAAAACTTGTAAAACTGTATGAGTGTATTTTCCAATGGTTATAGCATATATATTTTACGACATACAAATATATCGGAGCGTTCTTGAAAACAACATGACAAATATTCTGGGTATTTTGGGGTTGAGATAAATCTTTTGCTTCACGTTCTGGCAGACTTAAAAGCAGGTGTACGGATAGGCTAATGAAGGTGGAAGTTATGATTTTAATATAACGTAGGTTTGGACCAATAATTAAATTACAACCAGAAACTTGATTATTTTTAGGTATGTGGATAAGCCCCCCCCCCCATTGCCAAGCTCAGGACGTGTTTGAAGCAATTTCTTAACACAAACACATCCACTTGCAACAACCTGCAAATAGTGTGCCCCTATCCTTACGTTTGAATGTAAGTATTTTTATTGCAGTTCGTATGTTTAATGGGAGAAACAGTTGCGCCCAAGGTGCTGTAAAGTGTAAACCATTTAGTTGCATTTAGTTATTTTTTATAAATACACCATTGGAATCTAAATTTTGTAGATAGACTACATTGTTTTTTTTACGAATAGGTATTGTACATACGTAGTGTGGTCTGTTGTGGTCAAGATTCATTGAAGCGTATCAATATCGATTTCGATTAGTTGTGGCGTAGTGATTGTCGTGTCTTGTGTAGGCTAGTTTACCAAACGTTTTACACGAGGCTGCCTACAGTTACGGCGTAAGCATTTTTGTCAGTTTTGCAGTGCATGGGACTGTTTGATAGTGATGTAAAAGTTTTATTCTTGAAGGTAGTTGTGTGTAAGGTAAGTAGAGTGTATCAGCGTGGACTATTTAATGTTTAGATAATTTAAATATGTCTGGTAACCGACCATGCTAGTAGTGTAATAATCTGTGTTGGTAGCTTAACGTAGGGTTGCCATATTTTATGATACACAATCCCTGACAAAATTTACCTCAGTTGCATTAACCCAGTGGTTTTCAAACTTTTCATTAGTTTTTTTCTAAACGGTCCAATTGCCATTATTTCGAGGGCTTGCGGTCCTTAAGCTCGAATGTATATTTCAGAAAAACGAAAGTTGGTTGCAGGATTTAAACTAGTCATGCAAAATTGCGCATAACAATGATTCAAATCTGACATCACAGACAATACAAAAACATTACAATTGTGCGCGAACAATTGCATTTTTGTTAGTTGTCATGCAATAAAGCCTATTGTTTAGCAATGGACAGGTCGATTCTCACTTTCACTTTAACTTATTCAGTTGCACAAACTGACGCCAAATAAGAACATAGAATTACCCTTTTCGCGGTCACCGCAAAATTGCCTCACGGACCCCGTTAACCTTTTTTGCGATCCTAACACTTCTATTTTGAAATAAATTTCGAAAATTCGAAAGTCACACGCA
>QLIY01001853.1:0-27442 GCA_003260075.1 Phallusia mammillata
ACAATAACATTAATGATGCATATATTGCACAAAAGTGATTTTACACTTTTTTGTGAAAAAATTATGTGTGTATAACTTACTGCTATACATAACCTAATAAACATTACCTTCAGTTCAAACATCCAAAATGCATCAGTCTTCACCATGTTCTGACTTGTAAAAACGTTTTTTGGAATCAAAACTGACATAAAACTTGCAACGTCGACAATACTGAAGTCAAAGTAACCGCTTAGCAACCTAGACGTGACGTAACGGCAACCCGCAGATTTCCGCTGCTGTGATTGGCTGAAAAAGCCCTGTGGTTCGAATTCGGAAACATTTTGGAAATATGCTTTCTGTAACAATCGAAAAAATATTAGCAGGTCAAAACGAAACTACAGCAGTAGCAAAAAAATATTTTTTTCCTAACTGATCATAGCCCACAAACGCAGCAGTTATTGCACCAGAGATGCCAGGCAAAATTATGGTGGGATTCAAATTTTTGTCAGCCGATTCTATCACAAAAGTTTGTTGTAAAAAGCAATATTTCCATTGACAGTAGCCAGAAATGGTAACTGGGTCGCTGATCTCCTAAAATTTCGTGAGACACTTCTTTAGAACCGGTGCGAACAGGCTTAATCCCACCACTGATCCTACCGTATGTGAGATTGATCTGCTTGTTTTGAATATTATTGCGTCTGTTGGAGATTGTTACGTCAGTAATGCAAATTATGAAACAATAGGCATTAGTATGTTCAATTTAGGCATTTTTAATTTGAGAAAAATATAATCACTAATCACTTGACCAAGCAACTAATTAGTTTACTTTTTACTTTCTGTGTACAATTAAAAATTGGTATACCAAGTTAGTGGAAAATTGTAAAAGGTGTACTTCAAAAAAAAAAGAATAAAGAGAACTGGAGTGAGTTAACAAAACTACAACAACCAAACTGTTTCGTCAAACAGCAGTTATTTGTTTTCATAACGACCTAAATTCATTTTTTCTGATTTAATTTGATAATGGGTTGAGGTTTTTTGTTGAACGAAAACATAGCTACACAATAGCACTAAAACAATCACCAACCTGGAAATAGCTTCGCAACGTCAAATTATTATGCATGTTTATTAACTCGTTTTAGTACTTATTTGCCACAACAAACGATTTTCGATTACGTTTTGCCTGTCGTATTGCTCCACAGCTACACAAAATAACACTGTCAGCAATATCCGAAACCAGGAAACCTACAAAATTAGCAGATCTCAAATAAAAAAGTTTCCCATGCCTGTTACACCTACCTAAACCAGCAAAGATTGAAACCTGTGGATATGTTAAACAGCAGCGAAAAAACGTGCAGGACCGAATTTTTTCTCTCTTTGGCAAATAAAACCGTCGAAGTAATTTGTCACGTCACAAACATGCTTTTCGTTTCGCTGCACAAGAAATACCAGTATAAATAGTTTTAGGCTGGAATCAGTAGCGTTTAATTACTGACTGCTGCATGCCCGAGAATACCGCGGCAATTTTCAGTCTTTTGTGAAGCATAGGGTAGTTTTAGCTGTTTGGCCAAATGCGTCATGATTTTATGTGCCATGTAACGACTTTAAACAGATCTGGTTCGGGCTTTCGCGATGGGAGTTTGATGCATGGTCTTTTGAGTACGTTTAGCATGCTTTGATGCTCGTTTGCAACGAAAAATAACTGTTTAGTTGTTTTGGTTACAAAATAAAAGAAAACAATTTACAGTGACTTGAACTTTTATATGTGCCCACAAACATTACCTTGTCCGTTCACATGCTTGTTTAAGGCGTCATGAAAAATTCCAACCACTAATGCGCATGCTATGAAAGCCTTTACTTTAAAACAGTGGTTTTCAAACTGTTTTGTAGTAGTATCAAAGTTATTTTACTGCTTGGCTGGTGCACTGAAAGAAAGATGGTAGTAATTGTACATATTTTAATCATGATTACACAGTACAACACAGAGTTGTAAACGGGTCTAAAACTGGAGCGCGAAAGTATATATTTACCTGTATATTGAGCCTCAGAAAAGCAAACATAATAGACAATTGTTTATTAACTAGGCCTTTTCGGGCTACTTAGCTCAATAAATTTATTCCAAAAAATACTGATACAGAGTGTAAAGTCCGGCCCGAATTATGCCTGTTTTTTCGAAGAAACCTAAGCCCGAGCCTGGTCCGACTTACAACTCTGGTACAATATGTTGGAACATAACAAATACCTATTCAGGTGCACCCATAGTGCAAAAAAGATCTGACGTTCTGTTGCCCGGTAAAAGTATCATGCAGAAAATCAAATTACATGGCCATGTAACACGTTGCAAGATTTAGTTTATTTTAATGATCACAATTTAAAATCACGTAAATTGCACAACGCAATAAAGACCACAATGGGTGATTTTCAAATGCTTACAAAATGTTAATTCATTTTATTACGTGTAAAAAACACACAACATAGGTCTACGTAAGGACTTCTAAGATATTGTTTTCGTAAAAACAATTGCTATAGGCACGTAGGTAGGTAACTTTAGTACGCTTGGAAACATTTCTATATGTAAACAACTAAACAAAGTATTTACACGTTATTTCCGTTAATCAAAACGCTACTAGGTGTTGGACGTATGTGATTCGCATACACCACTGGTTTTTAATCAAATGAAACATTAACAGCACTAAGTAATTATAATCTGAAAAAGTGCATATAAGACATAGGTATACAAAAGGCAAACATTTTTAAAGGCACTTAATCTGTCTATAGCAGCTGTCGCATTATGCTGCAGCAATAGAGTTTTTATGTAACGTGATATTTATACCGGACAGTGTTGAGGTCTTATAGTATTTTAACATAGAAGCATTGGAATGCACACAGTCGATAAGACCGAATATAACACCTTAAGCCAGATACATACTTTTTGTACCATGTTTACGAAAACATACTAAGCAAAATATTAAAAAAATAGCTTTTCAGGTTCTACGTCAATGCAAAGAAGCATTAAGATGTGTTAACCTGAACTGGGCTTCAAGGCATTTTATCCAACCAACCAGTTAGGCAGACAGGTATATATTGAGTTTTAAGAAAGGTACGAATGTGTGCAGCAAATTACTACACTAAACACATGCATCTTAGTGCAACAAAATTGTAAATACGGCATATATATGCTGCAAAGTTGAAAATAAGGGCCGTATCTGGCCCGGTCCAACAGCCCTGGTGCACGTAGCGCAAAATGTGATTTGTTAAATAAACAAGCATAATATCACAGTTACAAGTTAACGTCAACCTGTTAGTGCATTAAGACAAAAGTGCATAAAAACCACTGAAAACCTTACATGTCGGCAACCTCCTCTTTCAGTGTTCGGTACGATACTTTGCCGTAATTTGCTGAACGTAAGACGTCGCCTACTGCCACACCAGCGCCTCTGGCGGTGGGTAGTAGCATTGCGTTGCGTGTTATAGCACCGTCTAGCGGTAGGTCGTCGAGCCGATCGAATGTGGATTTCGGAGGAGGTTTGTACGTGAACCAAGCACACAAGTACGCTAATGTTACTAAACCCTGTAGATAAATTTAGGTTTTTACAACTATTGCTAGTAATAAAGTAGCCACATTAAAGATGATGTCCTAGTCTTTGGTTGTATATGTCAAGGGTCCGCAAATACTTTTTGGTGCGACCCTAAAAGAATTGCTCTAAATTCACGCGACCCAAAAATTTTGTTAGCATGTAAGTTTGTGGAAAATACCAAGCAACTAGATATCAATACTAAGACTGCTATTAAGCTATTGTCAGTTGCTATTTTCTTGCACAAAATAAAGCGAAAGTCGGCACATAAAACAGTAGGTAAACGAACGTTGCTGCTGCTAACCTCGCATTGCAAAATGGTAGCAGAAAATCATGACTGCTTGCAAGGTACGCTTAACTTACTGCATTGTTACATAGACTGTATGTAACAGTTACGTAGTCATATGTAACAATGCAACCATAATTGGGAGGTTGAAAAAGCTGAAGTTCATTCAAAGTGCGATGCTTATATTCATGGGAAAGTTTGTAATATTTCGCGACCCAGACTGGAAGGTCTCGCGATCCAAATTTGGGTCGCGACCCACTATTTGCGGACCCCTGGTATATGTAAGCTCTTGCTTATTTTTTCAAAAATTCAAAAAAAGAAATTCAAGGTATGGAATTTATCCGAAAATCGTACGGACATAGGACTACCCTACTTTCTCCCATTTAACCCTTTACAGCTGGTAAAATTCACCACCGAATTTCTTAACTGTGCAGTAATTTCGCTTACCTCACAAAATTTTTGCCTACCAAGACAAAGAGTAATTTTTAAGCATGTTTGCAAATAGGTTTGCAGTTGCATATGAACATTTTCTGATATGAACTAGTAAAGTAATACCTTTATAATGGCAAGTAAAGCAGCCATGTGGGACGCAAGATTATCGTTGTTGTAAAGTTCGCAGGAACCCGGCTTTCCACACTCCGTCGTCCACACCACACATGCAAGATCCAACACACGACCAAAAACCAACGGGCCCGGTATGCTGCCCAGTAGGCGTAAGATAACAAACTGCAAAAGACGTATACTTTAACAACAAAAAACAGAAAGCTTTATAATGTCGAGTCCAGTTAAGAGAGACAACAAATCTTCGAAAGAGTTTAAACTGTTGACAAATCGAATTTGTTAAAAATGATATCTGTTTGTTTGTGTGTTTGTATCACATTCACAAACAAAAACACAATTTATTGCTGGAAACTATAGTTGTGCAATTTCGCTCTAATGCGTATTGAAATGAGCGCAACCAGAATTGTAAGCAGCCCCATAGCCCGTTTAGAACCCAAACGAACAAAATCCATATTTTTGTTGAAAATGTAAAGTTTAAATTAGGTCAATTAGATGAAGCTATGACACAAATGTGGCCCGAATTGAGCCTGTTTTACTGAACTCAAATCCGAACCCAGACTGAAAAGTCCGCCACGGTTTGCAACTCTGAGAGCAACATACCTTGACTCCAATGGCAAACGAGCGCTGAGTAAAAGGTACGACGCGGAGCAGAGCTTGGACGGCTGGAGTTCCGGCAAAGAATGTGGCAAGAATGGAAAAGAAGAAAATGGCCATAAAAGTGTTGAAACTTTTGCACTTGGCATCTGTGCATTTATTACGCGTCGCCCTGCTCAAATTGCTGCTTGTGATACAAGAGCAGTTGCTGTATGTCTGCAAGTAAAAAAGGTGGTATCAGTTTGCAGGTAAAAGGAAATACCCGGCACTATGATTTTTCAGAAATGAACTCAGACAAGAAAGTTGAATAAGCAAGCTTTTTCAATCAATTTATAGCAAAAAAATATGACATAAGACCCAGAGATTCTTTAACTACACAGTAACCGCCGATATAGACCTTTCAACAGATGTCAAATAATTTTTACCTGTTCTATAATTTAATTACACTTTTATCGTTTTTACAATACTTGAGAACTAATTACATTTAATTAAAAATAGTTCGTTTGCCACAGGTAAACGTATCCATCGAATAAATCCAAACAATGTAGCCATTACCTGTTCATCCACTGCTGCATTACATCCTGCAAAACAAGGAGAAAAATATGTGACACCATCGTCTCCACACACAGGGTCATACGTATCAGGATTGCAATCACATGCCATGTTACAGTGCGACGTATGATCGTAAGCCGATAGTTGGGTATCCTGGCTTGCATCGCTGTATTTCACGGTCGCACCGGCAAATACTGTAAAGCAGAAATTGTGAATGACTGAGTTAAATGTTGCAATAAGCTACTGTACATGGGCTTTATCATAGCCAGTGGTTTCAACAGGGAGTGCGCCGTTTTCAGGGGTCCGCCACAATTCGCGTAAAACAAGATTATGCATTGAAAAGGTTCCGCTAAGACAAAAAGGTTGAGAACGACTGTTATAAACAATAGGTCTTTTGACATAAATTGTACACTTAACCATAACTGTGGATTCACGAAGTGGCATAGTAACTATGTCAATTCTTTGTGATATTATCTTAATGTCCGATTCTAAACAAAAAAATTTGGAAGACAAGATAGTACTTGCGTACAGTTTTACTTGAAGTGTTTGTCACCTGTGTTCTGGTTTAAAGCATTAATATACAGCAGTTACTGAATACAAACCGTGTGGGTTGGTTTCACTTCACAACATATCAATCGCCTACTTACTATTAACACAATGTGATAAAGTACAACATCGCCTATTTCACATGCAATGGTAACAAAAACTACGAAACTGAATAAAGCCTTTAATCTATGAGATTTTATTTGGAAGTAAAAGCAGTTGCTTTTAGTTTTTACCATCTTGACTTGGAGCTAATGTAGCGCAAACATGACTGTATATTAAGGGTCAAAGGTTACAGGAAGCTCCACTGGAATACATAGGCAAATCACATGACAGAACCCTGTGTTTACTTGTAAGGGCTAAGGTAGCAAACACTTATTTTCCAAACATATTGTTAATCGTACTTACAATTGTCCGGGCAGGACTGAAAAAAGACAAATGATGTTGCAAAGGCGATAACAGCACATGCTGCACAAAATTTAAGTATCCCTGACACAGTAAGCTTTGCTTTGGTCACAAGAACTCCACCTAAGAGCTGACCAGTGGCACCAGCCATTATGGCAAGAATACCTGCAAAAATAAAATAAAAGTTGTTTGCAAAAAGTACTACCTGATTGCTCAGTACCTTCTAATTGTTAATGACATGAAATGTTTCAAACAGTTTGGTGCAGCCACAGTGCAAAGTTTTGTGTTGCTGTTTATGGTTCTATGATCATATTCTATGATATTTTGGCAGATTTTACAACATAAAAAAATACTTAAATCTATTAATTAATTTCGGAAAGATCAAAAATATATATGGATTGTTTGTGCAATTTAGGCTGGAATGTTGTCATAAATTTAATAAACTGAAGAGGGTTGAAAATGTTTCACATCTAATATTGATCACCCAAAAAAGTTGCAAGACATTAAAAATTTAGAATTTGTGCAAATCAACTTGTGGGCCATACCTAAAAATGCTGAAAAATTGGTTATGGCCCATAAGTTGTCTAATATATAGAAAATGTTGTAAAAGGTACTGTTCAGTTTGATCAATTTTAATCAACAGACATACATGGGACACAGCACACTTACCAAAGTAGATAGCAGCCTGGCTTGGAGTGAGACTGAACATAGATTCCAAATACTTTGGGCCAAATGTTGTAAGGCCTATTACTAAAGCAGTATCCAATGAAGCTGCTATTGTGATAAACAGAAATGTTGGATTTCTTAACAAAACCAAAATACTCCATCGAAGATCTGAAAATCTGTGAATGATAAAAGCATTAATATTTCAAGATAAAAATTTCATAAGATTGTAAAAAAAATTTAACATTTTTCTTGCTACATTTTCTTATAATACATTTTTAAAATGTAAATCTTTGCTATTTTGACACAAAACCAATTAAAAAGTGTGTCAAAAATTTAGTTGTTCATGAAACAAATGTTTTCTAGCATCAGGAATAAAACGCTACATATAATGTACTGTCAGTCTGTTACATTAAAACATCGGTCCCATCAAAACACTTAAGCCTGATAGTGTGACATCCAGTGTTAACATAAGATGCTTCGGGCAACAAAATGTGACCCTAGAAAAGTTGCAATTCACCTTACTGCATTGTCGCTGTGTTTCATTGTCTCAGCGACTCTGCCCTGATGCATTTCTTGTTCTCGATTTGATCGCAAGTGGGCAGTGTTTGGAAGTCGCATAGGAAAAAGTAGAATTGGAATGGCAAGAATCATTATTACAACTCCACCAACAAGAAAACCTAACCACCAGGCTCCAATCCATAATTGACTAGTGTCTTCAATGTTGACACTGTTAAGTGAAAATTTCATGTCAAATAGTATTGTGCTATTGTGAGTAAATAAGATGTGCTTAGTACACATGATAATGAATTATGTCATAAACAAGCTATCTAGATTTTTTTAAAAGCAAAAGAAAAGAGAAGAGTTATTTGTAACTTCAACATCTTTACTCTGGTACTGGAGAGGATGACAAATTCCAGGATACTTTAGTGTAGGGGTCTCAAAGGCGATGTAAAAGTTTTTGCACACATCGCAAAGTATTTTTTAACTTTTTCAAAGTGCCGGATAGTGAGTGAAAATGATGCACTGATTTCCAAAAACAAGTAATTGAAGTAGACAGAATGCTTTGTAGGGGCTGGAATGATTATTTCTGGTTACAATAAGCTATTTTAACATATTTTCCATTGTAGCATCATTGCATGTTATTTTTTTTTTCAAATACAGTTTAAAGTGTAGTTTAAATTGCTGGAACCATACACAAATGCATATTACCTTTCACCAATGTCAGTGTATATTTTCAGAAGTTGCCCTCCCAGAAGAAAACCAAATGCAGGACCTACCACACTACTTGCATAGTAGATTCCTACAACAAATTACAACATGTTAATTTTTTCCTATTTTCTTAGCTTAACAGATAGATCTTTTCATTAAACACAAGTTTTGCCAGCATTTAAACTGTTAGAAATGTAATGTGTTTAATAGTTCTGTATGTATATAATTACAAAGTTTTATTAATAATAAAGTGTAGTGTTTAGCGTGCAGTGAATTTTAAACCCAATGAGTTATTTTTTTGAGTTAGCATTTGTAAAAGCAACGTTTCCATTTCAAGGTGACCAACAGGAGTGGGCAATTTAATTTTAAGGGGGAAAATTTTTGAACTGTTTTTGCTAATTATATTTTCTCTTTTCTTGATGTTATGATATTTGGCAGTTGGTTTAAACTACATTGTTCGAGTTTTATACAAGGAAATCATCAGTTATTTTAAAATAAGAATTTCATATTACCACATTGGCGCTTTTGCAGATTTTGGTAATTTAGGGAAAGCAAGTAAAAAAGTTGGGAATTACTGACATAAAAAGACCTAATAACAAACCAACCATGATAAAGTGATGATTGTACTTGTTCCACATTTTCATCCAAATAAGTCACACCCAACGTAAACAATGTAGTTCCTCCCAAACCATTCAAAAGTTGAGCAATTACGAAAAAGGCCCTACAAGATATGATCAAGATTTTACTAACTTCTGTGATATCTCATTTTAGATAAAATGTTTAGCTTGTTCATTCCATAAAACTGTTTTTGTTTATTGAAACATAGAAAAACTTTCATTGTTTTAATACTAAACGCATTTGAGATAAAGTACATGAAAAACTTTCTGGCATTTATTCAGGCATTAAAACTAAAGAGAGAAGTTGTTTATTGTTTACATTTAAAATTGTTACCACACACACACAAGGTAACAGATAAAAACTACACAAAGGTACTTACATGTAACTTTTTAGGTTGGATGGTGTACATTTTGAGTGCACAGTGTCAGTTGAATTGCACAAATTATGCTGTTCTTCACCAATAGTGTATGCTGGGGCTATGAAATGAGGCAAGGAAAAAAATAGATTACCAATTCCCATGATAAATATTCCCCAGCCAATCCAACTGGGTTTGTGCCCTTTCCCACCAATGTATGTAATAACAAGTACAGAGAGACATGACGCTATGTCATAGCTACTTGCAATAAAACCAGTTTCTGTGCTATGGAGGTGAAATCTGTAACACAAAATAGAAATCAATATTAACTGTACGAAGAAGATGATTATAGCAACACCAGTTAAGTTTTTCTTGGTATTTTAAGAAATATGAAACTACTTGAAATTTTCCCAATCAAAAATGTTTGCAATTGCAACTAAACTAAATTCATGAAACTAATTCAACCACACACTGTTGAAAATGGGAAATATTATCAGTGGGAAAAACACAAAAGCTAAGTTAGAAAGAAAAAGCTAGTTTAGAAAACAAAGCTAGAAAAAACTCTCAATTGCTTTTTGACCAGGACATATGCACAAATATTGTGATTGAAAACACATCGAAACAAGTTGTGCCACAAAGTCACCACTTAAAGTTTAAACCATCAAACATATAAAATTAAATTCATCAATTATGAGCTTTAGGACAAAATATTTACCTTTTCTCCAAAGTTGTGATAACAACACTTAACAGTCCACTTATAACAAAACCCTGAGCAATACTGGCGCAACATAAAAAGGCAAGTGCAAATTTGGGTGTAGCAAAACATTGCAAAAAAGGAATCAGAAACCTAGAAAACAAACATAAAAAGAACAAAATAAAAAAGATAACCACGAGACAACCATTTTTAGTTGTTTTATAGCAGCAATGGAAAAATTTTTACAAAGCAACTGCAAAGGCACAAACAAACCTTCGATTAAATTTTCCACATTTAATTTGAAATCCACACGTTTCATCGACAGAATCCCTGTAAATTGCTGATTCGCTGCTTCCACTTGAACTGCTGCTCATCGTACCAATACAACAATAACGCACATAACACAAAACTTTAGTAAACAGTAAACACTAAACAACTTGCCCGTTCCCAGTATTTAGTACACTACAAAATTTGGGGTCTTCCCCTTCAATGATGACGTCATAATGTCGCTGTCCCTGTGTCGCAAAGACAAACGGTATATTTTATGACAAACGGTAAGCGATTGCAGCAATTTGAATTGATGTTATTATCCTAACGTAACTATTAACAGTGAGCATTTTATAAATTCTTTATGTACAATACTGTTGCTTTTCCGGCATAACATTGCAAATCACGAAGAAGGCCTGGTTAACGTTAGCGGTGGGCTTTTAGTCAAAAAAATCAAATAAAAGATAATTCAAAGCATTGATTGGATTCAGCCGGTACGCACCGGTTCTATAGTACCGCCTCACGAAATTTTATAAGATTAGCGAACCGGTTAGCACAGGGGTGGGCAAACTACGGCCCGCGGGCCGCATGCGGCNTAAATCAGGGGTACACAACGTGCGGCCGTAAGGCGACATGCGGCCGCGGAGACAAGTTTGTGCGGTCGTGGCCATGTATGTTAAAATACATGTACTGGCGGCCGTGACGTAACTAAAACTATTTTGCCTAATATTTTGATTTTCAAACAGCTAAAAACAGCTTTCGTGAGACTGGAAAAAAAGATTACCAGCCTAGTGACCATATACGCCAGGCTTTTTATCCGCTTATTGTGTGCAAACAATGCGAAAGAACAGGCACCGCAATCGTCACAATACAGTTTATGACGTCTTAACAGTTAGCTCCGTTCAGCTAAACTAATGCACCAAGTTAGAAATTATTAATCTGAGCATTTTAGGCGACTTAAAATGGTATATATATGATACAAACCTTATTCTTTACATCAGTTATTTTAAAACAAAAAAACAAGTAAGCAATTGGCGTCCGTTGGTGAAATATTATGCGGCCCGATAAGATTAAAAACCTTTGAATGCGGCCCTTGCACTGAAAAGTTTGCCCACCCCTGGGTTAGCATTACTGGTTACTGTCAATGGATTTTGTAACAGAACCGGCTCAAAAAATATGACTTTTGTCATAAAACCGGCTGACAAAATTTTTTAATCCTTCCACTGATGTAAAAGCCTTGCAAGAAAGCAGGCAGCTCGACGGCGAACCCATTGTGAGCAACGATGATAAAAATGAAACAAATAACCAAACAGATGATCTAGGCTGGGACGTGTTGAAAAACGCTAATGCCTACGCAATAAAAAAATCCAGCATGTAATTTACAGCAGACTTCCTTTAGTCATGCCAAATAAAAACAATTTATTACCATAATCATTCATAGGAAGACGTCCGTCTATAGAGCATAGGCGAATGACGAGTTGGGTTGGGTAGCCACACACGAGTTAATTTATTTGATTAAAGCTTCTATTTGTTTTTCCGTTTGGATGCTTTCCAAGTTTATGTTATAAAACACGTTTTGTAATTTTTAAGTGTTGACAGTGTAAAGAAGAATTGAAATTATTTATACAAACGATAAAATTGTTTTCTTGTACAAAGTTTTTAGTTTAAGGCCTGTGTAAGCATAGCCTACAATGAAATTCTTTATTCTGCTTGAAAAACGTGTATTTTGGTTGGTGATTGCATGCTTTCTTGTTTCTCTGGCTGCTGGTAAGTTAAATTATAGTCTTTATTATTGTTACATCTAGGTACGTAGCCTACAGTAAATAAGGTTACTTTGCGGAGGTTCAGGCGGCTTCAAGTTAAATTAAAAGACTTTGTCATTTTTCTAGTCACTGTTAACATAAAACTCTAAAAGTTAACATAAAACTGGCATTTTTTTTCCAAAAATCGCCCTATATGTAGGCAGGAGTGAGGGGATTCCCGAGCGCTCCGAGCGCTCCGAGCGGTCAAGTGTGCGCTGGTCAGGAGGAATTTGGAGCCATTTTAGAGCGTGTATTTTCTATGACGTACGGGAAGTTAGTTTTCAAGCCTGCTGTACGCGGCTGTGCTTTTGTTGTGGTAAAAGCTATACAAAAAGGCGGATATTGGTATGGTGCCGCTACAACTTAGTAAATTTCGGTCCCCCAAAACACCTCAACAAAATCACTGGTTACTACTACAACATATTTTACAAAAAAAGCAATGAATTTGAGATGCTTTTGTCTCTTTGCGAACAGCCTGGTCGTGCTTTGTTTAATTTATTTCTACCGCAGATCTTGCTGATATAAGAGATGAATGTTGGCGAGTGGGCCTCGGATACAAGTGCATTGGTAAGTAGGCCTACTGCTTCGCCCGGCAAAAAATCCGTTTTTTTTTTTGAACAATAATGCAGGAAAAGTTAAATTTTTTAACAGAAGTTAAAAAAATAAATATTCAAATTTTTAAATCGTACTATTTATCAATTTACAAATTAGTTTTACAAACACATTGTTTTTTGTTGTTGTTTTTTCCCCAAAGTGTGTGAAAATCACGCGATTTCCATTAACTGCTCCGTCAACGAAGTGATAAAAATAACGGATGGATTCTATGGCAGAAAAGCACCAGGAAAAAAGTACGTGTCAGTAGATATTCGTATGAAAGCCTAACCAGATGAGTGCTTTTCACACATCGTGAACATGCTGAATACAAAAACGTTATTTACGTTAAAATCTGGTTTGTTTTGTATACGCTTTTGCAAGGTTAATTGAAATAGGCTAAACTACAATCTATTTATCTTTTATAGCCTACGCCAGGGGTCGGCAACCTCTGGCACGCGTGCTAAGGTTGGCACGCGAGGTTTTTCATGGCACGCCAACCAATTTGCGTGTTTATGTTGAAGTAACAATTTAACCTGTTACACTGCTTGTTTATAGTTTTTATCTGGCCATTATCTTAACATGAAGCCTTACATGCACAAAACACGCTGCTTTCTCTTCATTATTGATATCTGCTGGCAAGAACCACTATTATTTAGAAAAACGTTGGCACGCGACGTCATTAACACATGGAAATAACAAGTAAATTGGCACGCGTCGCCTAAAAGGTTGCCGACCCCAGGCCTACGCTTTAGAAAGAGGATGAAAGTTTCTCCTTTATCCTCTTGACAACAAGTGTTCAATTGAAATGTTAAATAACTAGCAGTTCATTTTAGAATGATCATTGATTGTTAACAAATAATTATTTGTGTTTCGTCAGCGTTTTATTTTCAGGCGCAGTTTTACATCCATTTTTAGTTTTGTACATCTAAATACTTGCATATTTATCATCAAGCATTTATAATTTTTAAAGGAATTGATGGGTCGACTTATTTTATCAGATATTGTAACCACACCAAAATTCAAACAACATCGTGTTTAGAGGATCGCCTTGAAAAACTGCAGAACCAATGTGACAATATGACGACATGCGAAGTTAAAGCAAACCACGGTACAGACCCTTGTATAAATACATACAAATACGTCCAGCTTCACTTCTGTTGTCGCAGAAAAGGTATGATGCTTTTTTTTAACAATCATATAAATGGACTCACTAAATGTCATATTTTGTGAAGTGTAATATTGTGCCATACAGACGGGGACCATCATGAGTGCGAATCCTTTGGTGGGGAATATTCGATCATCGAGCGTTTCAGCAACTTTACAGACGTGGATGATAATTACTCGGATCCTCACACGGTGATCAAAGTGTTCAGCCGCGACGACCTTCAAAGTCAAAGCAAACCACTTTTGCAAAAGCTGGGCGTTCACCTGGAAACCATTCCCTTCGAGTTTACTTCGCCAGTTGTGACTGCACTAACCGTTATTAATACTTCAAAATCGTCCCAGGAAGTCTTCATCGCTGATCGAAATTCTCTTCTGCCGGATCCAAATTTTTCAGATGTGTTTGCCTTTGAGGGACAACCATTAGTCTCTATAGTGGTAGCGAATTTGGGCAGTGAGTTTCCTATTCAGGCACCAGTTCAATTCTCTATTCCAGTTTCTAGAACGTCGGCCAATGAAGTAGACGCCAAGTTCAAGCAAAAAGCAGTCGGTCGCAAGGTTCGTTACCGACGCACAAAGTGGATTTGTGTATTCATTGATCCGATATTAAGGCAGTTCCATAGGAAGGGCTGCCAAGCCGTGGAGGGCAGCCAAACACCCCGTGTAACGTGCGCGTGTAATCATACGACAGTTTTCGGTGTTCTGCTTGCCGTCGACGCGGTCATTCTGCCCCCTTACATTAAAGTAAGTAAAAATATGAACGAAAGTTTTGTTTGGTAGATTCGGTACAAGCTTTTTTATCCTCAAAGGCAACAATTAGTTAACCGTTGGAAGTGTTTCACACAATGACAATGAATTTCAAATTGTACAATTGAGTCCTTTTAATTAAACCTATTGTTCAGAACTTGCTGTTATTCATCCTTGCTAGAAAGGGAAAAAAATACAATAGTTTAATAAACCAAGGAACGGCCCAAATTATATCAAACTGACATTGTGTAAATGCCAGTTTACTTTAAATGTTGAGTTTAAATCGACCTCTCATTTTAGGAGTTGTCCTACACCACCAATGGTGCATCAGCGGCTTTCCTTCTCGTGACAATTGTAGTTCTCCTGGGAACTCGCAAAATTGTTTCGAGCGACCGAACCTTTGTGCAAATCAACCTTTCAATGGCCCTACTGATGTTTTACAGTCTTAGTTTGATCCACGATGCCCTGGTGATGTTCCCGTTTGCCTGCAAAGGACTCTCTGCTTCTTTGCACTATTTCCTGTTGTCTTCAGGTTAGTTTTGTCTCCAACTATTTATCATAATATGCTAACTACAGTCAGGAACCAATGTAACCATCAACAAGACGCGCCTTTGTTTTCCCCCTACAACGTGCAAAAATGGAAATACAACATTATGACACCATCGTGTTTAACAGCACTATCCCACGCAAATGCAAATTGTATAAACATGCCGCTAAAGATTGTTATTTGATTACGTGCCACACAAACCAGTCAACGGAGGCTATTACTTTTTAACAAAACAGCATGTAATCAAAACGAAGACTTCGCGTCATAATAAACAGTTAGAAGTTGTGTCAAAACAATTATTCAAATATACGTTCTCCAAATTGTACGCAGTGTTTTGGATGCTGATGGAAGGCGTCACATTGGCGATAAAAACTTCCTCCAAATCGCTGCAGTTCTCGACTATACCACCACTCAAACTCAACTTGGCAAGGTGTCTTTTCAGCTGGGGGTTCCCGGCGATAATTGTCTCAGCTGCCTCCGCGGTAGCTTTCCTTTCGCCAGAGTCGTACCTTGCTCCTAATCCCTTGTACGAATCAGGCCTTGAAGCTTACCAATTCCAACGTTGTTTTATCGACTATCGTTCGCATCTCATTTACTGGTCGCTGATCGGCCCAATCTGCCTTTGCATCGCCGTTAACCTGGCTGTACTCGTTCATGTCGCCGTGTTTACTCACCGCATGAACGCGAAACAGCCCCAAGCTGCGCGAGTCAATACAGATGGAGATTTAGAGTTGGGACGCAGGATAAACGAAGTCGCTCAAGTCGCAAAGCTGCTCTTCCTGCTCACCCCGGTTATGGGAATTACCCTTCTTTTGGGAGTGTTTGTAGGTGAGTAGTATATACATAATGTTTGTAGATTGTGCATAAAAATGCGATATTATGGTATCACGCGACGCCCTACAATTACGTGACTATCCTATTTGTGCATAGTGTATTCGGTGTGTAAACATCCGAACCCGTTATAAAATCAAAAGGATTTTTTATTATTTACCGACCAAAAGCCTTTGCCTACCTGTGTTTACAAAACAGGCGTTGTTGTCGCTCTGTTTCTCATGAAAAAAAAACATGTAAACACCTGGTTTTTACCAGGTATTTGATCAACAGAGAGCAGTTGGGTTGGTAACCACACGAAGGGTCCAATATAGACAATTCGTGTGGTTGCGAAACAGGCGTTGTTGTCGCTCTGTTTCTCATGAAAAATAACAACATAAAAACACCTTGTTTTTACCAGGTATTGGATCTACAGAGAGCAGCTGGGTTTTCATGTACGCTCACGTGGCTATTAACGGTCTACAAGGTGTTTTCATCTTTGTTATCTACTGCATGTTGTCAAAAGGAGTGAGAAACGCGATGGAGAAGTTTTGTTCGCAGCCACAATGTTCCTATGGTCAATGACTATATTAGTCAAACTTACAACCCCCAATGTCCGTAGTGTTCGCGTTCGCAATTGTCATTGACTGTAAGGTTGTCTCCTAAAGTAGTTTCAAACATTTTGATGTGACTTACATCGGCTAAACAGCGACCAGGCATCATTAATGGTGTAAACTGTAAAGTATGTACGGGCACTTTTTTACCTTCAAATTTATAACTATAAGGTAAAATTAAATGTATTTCAAAATGTGATATAAATGTACAATATTTCATGTATTTTTGAAACTTATTAAAATTCAATACTTGTCGCTTTTTGTCATTGTTGTTGTGTTTGATCGCGTACACAGATACATGTTATCAAATCCGGAAAGTTGACTTTGTTTCTTTACTGTTTTTTTACTCAGCAGATGACAAACACAGCATTTTCAAATGATTTACTTACTAGACGAGCAATTAATCCACAAGCATAGATCAAGCACGTTACGTTTTGCAATAAAATATAACACAAATAAACAAACTACAGCACAAACAACGCAGTTTACACTAAACGAATTTACAAACACGAATTAAGGAAAGTCGTGAAAAAATAAACTTCCACAGGGATTCAGCGGTGGCGCCCTCCTTTGAGCGTTTTATAACCTTAACATGGGCGGCATGTGTGCTAGCCATACAACACAAAATATATTATGTGTGTGTGGTAGAAACCTTCTTTTGAAACAAATCTTGCAAATAGAAACAAATACTCCAGGATTGTTAAGAAAGATAAAATGCCCAGATCATGAACTATGCGTTTTAAACACAATAACGATCCCCAGAAATCTGAGCTCTGCTGTAACATTCAAAAGGGATCTTTTTTAAATAGGGTCTTTACTCAGATTTTAATTCGGTGCAGGGGTTTGAGATGTTTTCTGGACTGTTCCAAAGAATTTTAAGAAAGGTTTTAATAATATCGGAATAGGATTGGTATAAATGAGTGGGTTGAGGGCGCTGTTGATTGGAAGAAACACAATGGCTGACAAGGCGTACGTCACTGACGGGAGAACGACCTTGCTCATACTCAAAAAGGTCATCAAACACAAAGGAAGCCAACAGGCTATATCAGTTGCTATAAGTAAGGAGATTTTCTTATGCAGGGCTTGTGACTTCTTCTGTCGCGAAGAAACTGAAACTTTATTGGCTGTATATTGCTTGTATATTACAGTATAGGCGGCTATAATGTAGACCAGGGCCAAAAAGTTGAAAGTCATCACTGCAAAAGTCATTGGATCGAGTTCTGCGTCTTCTGGACTGATGATGTAGAGTTTTGGAATACAGACACCGCTCTCGCTATAGTAACCGAAGTAACCTTTGACCTCAGGACTGACTTCAGCAAAGTTTTCCTGCAAATGTTTTTCAATTCCATACCAACCAGTAGGTGCAGTTTCGAGTGACGTATTTCCAGCGCTCAGTGCAGTGATCCTGTAAGCAAATCGTTGAAAGATAGGCAAAGTGACTGTGTCCGATGGGAAGAAAGGGCTAGCCGATATCCAAGCCTTAGTCACCATGGTACTTGCTAAAAATCTTGAAATCGGTAACAAAGCAATCACTATGGCGACGGTCCAAATAGCAACAAACCAGGCACCAACAACTCGCATGCGCAGCAGCTTACAGTTCATAGGCTTCAGGACGGTATACAAACGGTATGATGTAATCATAACCAATGTGAACACAGAAGCTTGACTTGAAAGCACAGTCAACACTCCGACAACAGTACAAGTCACACTGGTGCGCCAAGACTTATCCACAAGGCAGTATTTCCCCTTGTACAATTGTGACTTAACAGCTATAATAAACAGCACAATGCCCATGAGAAAATCAGCTATGGAAAGGTTCAGAATCATGCAATCGTTTATCACGGCGACTTTGGCCCTTTTATTGCCGCGAGGCCTGCGTAACTTCATTATGCTAAGTCCTGCTACCGTAAGGTTTCCGAATGTTGCAAAAAAGGCCATAAACCAGACAAGAACGCGAAGGAACGGCAATTTGATAAGTTCCTCACGTGATGAGATGCCACCCGCACTGAAAACATTTGGAGGACATTCGTCGGAGTAATCAGAGCAGTCTTGTTTTCCGTCGAGAACTTGGTTTCTTCTCACGAATAACGGGATTCCGTTCTCACAATAGAAATGGGTCGTGTCACTGCAGTTAAGCTCATCCGATTTATCAACGCAGTCTGTAGGGAGTTTCCCGTCACAGCGCTGCTCCAGAGCGATGTTTGCCACCTTTTTTGTGCCTGGAGATAGAAACAAACGATTTTACTGACTTTGACGCAGATTGGTAACTGATGCAAGCAATTTGTATGAAGTGAAACAAAATTGTGTGTAAACAGATTGCACTTTTGCTTTCGCGTAGCATTTCTAAATTTAAACAGGGTGTGCAAGGTGCCAGAGTCAATGAAAAAACTTGTCAGTAGGTCTTTAGTGAGCGTTATATACCAAAACCACAAGTTGGGAAATGTTTATTTCCATGGTAAAGTTAGTTAGTTAACTTGTATAAAACATAAATATTTCCAATAAGACACTAAATATACTTTCATGGGAAAAATATATTAGTTCTATATGAGGTAGCTAACTGATTTTAACTAGTGATGCACCGAAGTTTCGGTTGGCCGAAACATTTCGGCCGAATACGCTGTTTTTCTTTGTTTCGGTTTCGGCCCGAACCTTTTGAGGCGGGTTCGGTGCATCACTAATTTTAACCATGGAAATAAACTTGTCGTTATAGTATGAAATGTAAATATCGTTGCAAGAACGATAACAGAATAGGGAATGATTTCTAAAATCAATTTACCCGGATTTATAACAAATCAAGCATAAATTGTAATTATTTTTTTAATTATTAACGCATGCGCAGTTATGTTTGGTTTGTAAACCATGAGTAAAAGTGTTAAGCCTCATGAACATGCTTTTTCGTGTAAGTGCATTGGTGCATTTATATTTAGAGTTTTTGCCCCTCCCAAACACACCGCTGTACATGTGCCTGAATTTAGCCCCTTTTTTCACCTGTCGGCCATTCAACTGTTCCAGCGTCACACTCAAATCTGCGGTCCGAACAGTCTCTTTCATCAATTCCGTCTGAACATTCGACCACCCCATTGCATATCGACTTGCCTAAAGCGAAATTGATTTTTCCCAAACATTGTCTAGTTGTCACGTTAATGGACTCTGTTAATCCGTAGAAACCTGGTGGGATAACTAGCTGTGAATAGAACAAGAAATAGATTGGTGTAAAAGGTTATTTTTCAAGCATTTACCGGCATTTTTATCTTCAGGGCTTTTACCTAACTAATAAGTTACGACTAAACACGTTTGGACATTTTTAAAGATTTTTTACAAAGGTATTCAGAATTATTTGAAGTTGTTTTGAACTTACTTGAATGAGGGGCATAGCGTCACAAATAGGCAATCGGGTTGAGCAGTTGGCACTTTCGTCACACTCATCTTCAAAGTTCTTGCATTCTGTAATTCCGTCACATCTGAGCAAAAAAAAAAGAAATTTGCAAAACGCCATACAAACAGGCTCTGTTTTTGTGACAAAAATCTGATACAAAACAAGGTCTATTTTTTCTCTGAATTCTTATGATGCTTCTGTATTGGAATAAGTTTAATATCAAACCTTTTAGCTATTTCCGGAAGGAACGACTTAGCAAACGACTCAAGATCGCTGCCATATAATGCAGCTTCAATCTCTTTTTTCAATGGTTCACATACAAAGTCAAATTCCACCATTGAGGAGTTTGCCGCATTCGATAAAGTACAAATCTCTTCGTCCAACTTCGTCGAAGGACAATCCAGTTTTCCGTCGCACACTGATTGAGGCAATAAACATTTTTGATCTCCAGCACACCACAAAGTTCCAATCTCACAACCATGTTTGTTTGTTTCACTTGAATAACTGACTTGCTCGCAGAATTGCTCAATTCGAGGAGTTGCTCGACTCTCTGAACACAAACATTCGTCAGAAAAATCCGGGCAATCGACAATTCCGTCGCAAATTTGCCGCGATGCGATTACTGTTCTCCCGTCAAGACAGCGCAAGCACTGTGATGTCGCATTGCTGCTGAAGCATAAATCGGAGTCGTCGTCGCAATTTGAAAAGTCGTCGTGTAGCATCCATTGCGGTATAGAGCAGTAGCGACTTCCAGCGGCGTGATCGCGATTGCATTTGAAACCGGTCAGGCCTGTTATGTCGTCGGTATCGTTGGCACAGTCAGAGTAGGTGTCGCAAGACGCACCCCAGTACAAACATTTATTTGGTTCCGCCGAGCATCGAAACATCCTGGGTTCAGTACAGCTCTCAATCTCATCGCTACAGTCACCGCAGTGATCCATGCCGTCGCACAGCAAATAGGTGGGAATGCATCGCTTGCCGTTGTGACAAAGAAACTCGTTTTTCAAACAAGATTCGCTAATATTTCGCGGCACCTCATCACTGCCATCCTTGCAGTCGGTCATCCTGTTACCATTCCAAGAACGTGGAATACAACGTCCACTGTCGTTACATCTAAATTCCTTGTTAGTTAAACACGGAATAGATTGTTTTTCATCAGTACCGTTCGGGCAATCGGCATATCCGTCAACAACGCGATATCTTGGGACACAACGTCCATTGGACTCGCATCTAAACTCAGTTGTATCGTTGCATTTCGGCAAAGGCTGAATTTCATCGTTTCCATTTTCACAGTTTTCGTATTGGTCCATTACCCAGTCACGTGGTATACACCTTGACTTTTCATTCTGTAAAACGTTGCATCGAAATTCGGTATCAAGGCAAGTATGGAAACCTTCTAGTTCGTCGCTTGAGTCGCGCAAAAGCATTGTGTGGCAATCTTCTTTACCGTCTTTCACCATCCAACGAGGAATACAAGTTCTACCGGTGCGACACTGGAATTCTAAACAACAACACAATGACCTTACTTTGCCAACAAAGTCTGCTATTAACATCACAATAAAAAATGCCATTACCGTCAAATCGACACGGAAGTGTGGTGCTTTCGACGACTTGACAACTTAGTTCGGTGTTTAGATATTGCCTTTTCATGCATCTGAGCGACAGCCGGCACCTTACTTCATTATCCGAGCAATTTAATGGTTCTGTAAACATATGCAATATGTTGACTGAAAAGGCCGTATATGTGTGCATCCACATGTCTGAGTTAAATGCTGTCTTCGGTTGTTAATGTTGTTGATGAATATCTGATATAAACAAATCATGGTTCAAAGTTAAACAAGGTTAAACCAAAGTCAAACAGTAGGCCAGCTGTTCAAATTTTGTTGAAACAATGAGGCCCAAAACCAGCATGCGATTTTGCATGTCATATGTGTCGTGAAATCACAGTGTAAATATTGTTTCTATGTTTTTGAATGTTTGTTACTTGCCAATGTTTTCATCGCTTGCATCAGCACATTCAGGTGTTCCATTTCTGACGCTTCCGCGCTTAATGCAATTTGAACTATTCTCGCATCGAAAATAGCCATCCTCAGCCCTGCAGCCTTGTGATAAAACTGCCATTGGTTTTGTGTTGACTGCAATTGAAAAATGATATACATAAATTGGGTTTTGAAAAGTCAGGAATTATGGGCAAAGATTGAAAAGTTTCATTTATCTAAAGTGATGTTTTAATTACCATAATTAAGCTTATTAGTTGGCGATCTTTTCAAACAACCCAAAGGTCAACTAAAGTACTAAACTGTACACAGATTTTCTTTTATCATATCTTGCAAACCGAAACCAGATTTTTTTGTTTCAAGCTACAATTTACCTTTCAAACTGAACATTAGAACAAACAACATCAAAGATCCAAACAAATTCCATCTTGAGAGGTTCATATTTAACTTTTATGATAAATGATCCTGCGAAAAAACTTTCGGTTTCAAGTTGTTAGTATACCTAAAACCAATTAGTTAATAGAAGTATCGATTTCTCAACATGTGTGTGTTTTAGGGTTACGCTCAACATTTTTGAACTTGAAACTAACTTACAGTAAACCTCTGTTAATCCGGATCTTCGGTCCGGATTTCTCCGGCTCCGGAAATCTGGATTTCCGGAAATCCGGATTCGGACAAAATTTGAGGTACAAATGATTTGTGATACAGTAAGGCTTGAACTAATCGACATTGGTTAATCCGGATCTCGGTCCAAAGGTCTAAAACTCGGGTGGTATAAAGTTTAGGGGGTTTGCAAGACCTGCTAAGACTATTTCTTGAACATCCATCTTTCTAATAGGCTAGGTGAGCGATTAAGAAAGCAAATGGCGCAAAAATCGTATTTGGCAACGACTATTTGCTCTTTGTTTAAAATAGGTTCTTGGTATTCCAACGTTAAGTTTAAAACGAAAGTAATAAATGAATAAAACACGCTTTCAGAGACGTGGCCATAAAGCTTTAATTTACGATACCTGATTTACACCTGAGTTTTTAGCAGTTTTTTATGTTCAATTTATGACACAAGTTTAACATTAAACTTTTGCTTCGGATTTGTAAATGGTTGACTTATCTACACCGTGTTAAACACATAAAATGTTATAAAAAAGGGTAGACCTTCCTTAATTGCTTCACAAATTTATTTTGTTTTAGATGTTGTAGGTCCATAAACTTAATGCACATCATATAATGTGCGCAACAGCCGCTGCAAGGACCACCAAAATGGTTTTCATGTACTGATTCTGTTATTTACGAAACTCGTTTCCGTCAGTTATTTCCTTGATTTTATGGCTGCGTTTAAGGGCGAGAAACATTTTATTTGCTTTGCTAGGTTTTATGGGAGAACCAAGTATTTCGTTTTCAAGGAAGCAACGTGCATGCACGTTCTACAATTTTATTTTTAAATGTAAACCTAAAAAAGATTTTACACCGGAAAACGTAAATGAGGTTGGTTTCTGGTTGTAAATTACAAAAGGGGTATTAGTCTACTATATGGGGTTTTGTAGTAGGCCTACCATATTTCCATCACCAAAAACAAGGACAATAGGTTACTTTGTTAAAAAGAACATTTAAAAGCTACTTTTGGGGTCCCCCGAAATCACCAGATATTGGACGATTTTTTTGCCTTCATCTAACCTAGAATAGTTTGGATAAAGTTTAAAGTAAATCAGCAAATCATCACAACTCGTATTAAACATGTTTGTAGTGTCCCAAAGCTGCTATGTAAAATCCACTATTTCGCTAAGCTAAACATGCATTTTTGCCTGTTTTTTTGAAAAGCATATAGCCTGTAATTGTCACGTGTATATTTAGTAAATCAAAAAGGAGTACACTTTTTTACTTAAAAGTTATTGTCACCAAGCTTTAACAAATCAAAATGAACTCTGGGTCCAGCTCCTGCTCCGGCTGATCTAATAAAACAAATTCGGACACTTCGGTACCACGACTGGTGTACACCTCTGCCGATTAATGGTGCTTAAACCAAATTACAATGGTTTGAAATTAAAAATGGAATATTGGGACATTAAACACATTGATTATTTTTAATATTTAGGAAAAATTTGCGTGTTTTTCTTTTTTTAACAGTGTTCGAACCAGGGAGTCGAACCGCTTGTCATATGGGTTCAGGTTCGTTTCGGGTTCACTTTGTTTTGTTTTTAAGGGTTCGGGTTCGGTTCAGGTTTTTAAAAATGTTTAATTTCGGGTTCGGGTTTTGTTCCGGTTTGGGCAAATTATCCGGTCCGAACCGGTTTGCGGTTTTAAAACCGGTTCAAATGTTCATTCGTTTAAATTGAATTCTACCCATCATCTACCCGGCCTTATAAAACTTAAAAAAAAATTGACCGTGTTATATTTGACACGCCCTATAAGTGTTATCTTGCGTATTCTTTCAGTGCGCAAAAAATCCAAAAATATAAAACAAACTGCATTTTTACTGGTTCGGCTCCGGTTCGGGTTTTTAAGAAATCGTAATTTGCGGTTCGGGTATAATGAAATTAACCGCTCAAACCGGTTCGCGGGTTCAGGTTCAGTTCCGGTTCGACTAAAAAGCATGCTTTCTCTATAGTAACACAGTAAAGCAAATTTAGCTTTCCAGTCAAAAATACAAAACAGTTTGCGTAGTTTTCTTCACAAAAAACGCCACTCGTCACATCTAACCAGGGAGTCGAACCGCTTGTCATATGGGTTCAGGTTCTGTTCGGGTTCACTTCGTTTTGTTTTTTAGGGTTCGGGTTCGGTTCAGGTTTAAAAAAAAGTATATTTTCGGGTTCGGGTTTTGTTCCGGTTTGGGCAAATTATCCGGTCCGAACCGGTTTGCGGTTTTTAAACCGGTTCAAATTTTTATNTTGGGCAAATTATCCGGTCCGAACCGGTTTGCAGTTTTTAAACCGGTTCAAATTTTCATTTGTTTCAATATAATTTTACCCATCATCTACCTGGCCTTATTAACCTCCAAAAGAGTTTTGACCGTGCACTGTTTTTTTTGACAAGCCCTATAAGTGTTATCTCGCGTATTCTTTAGTGCGTTATTTTGAAAACAATCACAAAATACGAAATCCGCTGCATTTTTACTGGTTCAGTTCCGGTTCGGGTCCAACGCCAAACAAAATATGGGGTTCAACTCCGGTTCGGGTTTTTAGAAAATCATAATTATCGGTTCGGGTTCGGTTCGGGTTTAATGAATTTAACCGCTCAAACCGGTTCGCAGGTTCGGGTTCAGTTCCGGTTCGACTCCCTGGTTCGAACCCTTGAAGAGCAGTCCATTATACCAGGGGTCACCAAACTTGTTTCACTGCGGGCCGGATAAGTTTAATAATGATTTGCGCGGGCCGCATACTTTACATGCCCTAGCGCCGTCTTTCCAAAGCCCGCGAGGCGATTTTTATAGGGGCGGCAAGATATGGTCTTTTATCTTTCTACAATCCCATTTAAAATCTGGTGATGTGACTGTTAAATTGTATAGTTAGTCGCATCTTACGGTCAATGCTTGTATATTCCGTCACAAGTAACAAAAGAAAGCAATTGTTTGCACACAATTAACACTTGCAGTCTTGTTTGTGAGGCAACAAACCGGCTTTGGATCAACCTTGGGCGTTGTAATCCTAAGAAACTATTTAATAACAATTGTATGTTTCGTGACAGGGTAACTTTCGTACGAAGTAGATTAATTTTTGAATGCTACAAGTTATCATTACGATTTGGCAAACCAAAGAATGTGGTCGCGGGCCGGATGAAATGACCTCGAGGGCGGATCGGGCCCGCGGGCCGTAGTTTGGTGACCCCTGCATTATACGAAACGTTTTACCCTGTAGGTTTGGATTAATGAATACAATGTAACGTGCTCACTCCCAGTGTTTTGCATGCTATTTGCTGATTGGGGGTTTGTCTTGTTTCAAAACATTTACAAAATGGCCTCAATAGCAGCGGGAAGATTGTTCAAATTTTCTGGTATGTTTTTTTATTCACACCATACGTAGTTTTAAAACTGCTTCTAATTTTTGTGCTTTAATATTGCTTTTAACAAATTTTGTTTCCTTAATTTTTTTCATGATACTTCTAGTTTATTGCACCTTTTCACAAAATCAACAATTTATTTGTTGCAGGGCCTGCAGTGAAACATTTGAAACCTTCTCCCAAGCTTTTAAACTGCAAGGTAAAGGTATTTTGTATGTCTTTATTTTACCTCCCAAAATTTAGTTCAGATAATAAGTTTAAGGATAAACCCTTTCTCCTGTGATAATTTGTCATTAAAATGTGGTTGGTTTAAAGAAATCATTTCACAAAGAACTATATTGTCGACATCATGACAAGTTTTATGTTTTTTTACCCCACACTTTAAAGACATGCTTGATAAAAAATGTTTTAAATACATACTGTCTGTGTATTTTATAAGCTTTGTAATTTGTTAAGAGCAAATAAACTCGTCGGCAGATTCCTTTTCATGCAACATCGTCAGACAGTTATTAAAACTTTTTATATTGCCTTGCTTTGTTGACCAGTTTACTGCAAATCTTCATAACCTTCTACTTTGTTGGTTGCAGAGGTATCAGCTGATTGCGAGTACATTTATAGGCAGAAGATGTTACGCTAAGGAAACTCATAGTCGGGAAAAAATGCACATGAACATTGGAACCATAGGGCATGTTGATCATGGAAAAACTACTTTGACTGCTGCAATCACCAAACGTAAGCAAATTTCAAAAATGTGTGACTTGTAACCGTGTTATCATACTAGAGCCAAGATAAATATAAATGCCAAGTGACTAAAAACAATCAACAATCAACAATCAACCAAAAATGTGTTAATTTTGTGAAAAAGTAACGGTAATGGTCAAATTTCTGCTTGCTGTTACTGAAACATGGCATTTTGTTGTTTCAATGATAAAGTAAGTAAGCGTTTATAATATTTTTTGCGAAAAGCGCTACCCAGCGGTACTAGAAAAAACGAATATGTTTCTCATAATTTTCGAAATTTGTTTGCGTTAAACAAGATTGCAAATGGGTCATTCCATGTCAACTGCCCAGGCCAGTTAACCCACCCCCTTAGATTTTTATGAAATTTAAAATGTAAATGCAGCTAGTTACACTGATTTCAACAAAAAAATTTTTTTTGAAAACTATCAATGTTTCACGAAGTTATGACTTTTTGATAATATGTCAAAAATGTGATCACTGCAGCGACGCGCATCAATGATTTTTAAAATACTGTGTTTAAAATGTCATATTTCTTTCTAATTTGTGTATTGTGGTCATTTTAGTAGGTTAGGTGAACCTTTAGGTCCTTCTCAATCACCTCATTATAGTTTTTCATGTTTTTGAAATATGGGTCAAGAATTAAAGGGGGTTCAGTTTGGGGGTATGCGAATGTGCATTCATATGTAACGACAACTTTAAAAGCTCATATCTTGGAGTGCACACTAGCTAGAAAGTTAAGTAATGGCTCAAATGAAAGCTCTT
>QLIY01001854.1:0-22778 GCA_003260075.1 Phallusia mammillata
CTGGCAAAATCGGTTAGATACAGCGCATAATTTTCTGTGGGAAAGTTGGTAAGTATGAAATTTTCCAAAAGCCTAAAAAATTGGACGACATCATCATCTAGGAAATGACGTCATTTTGTCTGTATTTAAAATAAACACTATTTTAAAACATTTTTCAACATAAATATTGGTTTCAAGTTGTTCAGCAGGTCGTTTCAAAATAAGTTGACTTGTGACGTCATATATGTAAGTTAACATGTGACGTCATACATGTATGACCCTTATTTGCATTTCCTGCAAGTTTTATTATAATCCACGACGATTTAACCCCGAAAATTGAGATCTACTTTGTTCAGATGTGCAATTTTACCGTTTTACCTGTTTTAACGTCAGTAAAATGACAAGTTCTTTTAACAAGTATTTGTCAAACCAGTTGAGTAAAAAGTTTGTTCATGATTTAACTCGGTGGATGAAACGTTTGATCTATATTTTCTGCAAATGAATCAGTGAACCAGCGGGCTTGCCCATTTTAGCAGGTCTCGCCAATTTCAGAATAAAACGTATAAAACATTAAGCGTTTTTCACATACTCCCTTCAGCTTCGGTATGTTTACGAAACGTATGTCACCACGGATAAAACAAAATGGTCAAGAGGTTTTACGCACATCTATACACTGTACTAGAGTTGCTTTCACTAAATCCCAGTCAGTTTCACTGTAAAAAAATTCCGAGACAAGAGTAAATCCCGGGAGTGGCACAAACTACATCTTTTTACCAATCGTAGTCTGGTACTTGAAAAAGTTGTGTTTTTCCATCAAAGTTTTGCAGTTACAGACGTTCTGAAGTTCTTCACATCGATTGGTTTGAAACAGTGATGTACCGAATATTCGATTTGTCGCATCTATTCGATTTACCGATTATTACAAAAAATTCCCAACTATTCACTAAAACAATTTTGAAGCGCAAAACACGCCTTTTCTGCATAATAAGGTACCGCAAAGTAATTTTAACTACGCCGTAAGTAAAATCGCGTCAACTTTTACGATTTAAAAAAAATGTTTTTCCTTCAGTACACAGTTTGTGTATTGTTTTATGTTAGAAAAATCCCGGGATAGACGTTGTTTTTGTCCCGGAATCCCGAGGTAAGCCAGAGTGCCAATTTTAAGAAACCCTACACCGTACCATCAACGACTCTACAGTGGAAGCACAACAACACACAACCCGAACGAAAACTGGCAGGTAATGGATAAAAAAACCCATAAACATCGACCGCTAACTGCACTACAGAACACGTCACACACCTGAAAAACGCTTTTCCACGAAACATGTAATACACTAGACCAGTGTTTCTCATCATTTAATGGATCTTGTCCCTTTTTAAGCATTCTATTAGAAACTGTGACACTGTCCTTGTGACAAACTCACCAAATTAGAATGTTATGCGTAGGTGTTGTTTCTGTCAAGCTAGGAAATACAAATTGTCTACTCTGTACAATCTTAGTCAAATCTAATTCAAATGTGCCTACAAGGTATTGTCTGTTTACTTATGTAAAAAAAAAACTTTTCCTAAATCTTATTAATGTATTGTGCAGATTTAGTATTGATTTTAACTTCACGACTAAACAATTTATGATAGATTGGTCCAATTAAAAAAAAAGAAAATTCAACTTGAGACTTTTTGTTACCATCCGTACTACTAAACCCTCCTAGGCTAAAAGGTTGAAATTACGCAAGACTCCTATCGTTTTGATTGCGTTTTATAATACTCGCTTTGTCGACAAACGGGTCACAGTTGTAAACGGACCTGAAACTGGAGCCCAAACCCGGCCTGGACCTGAAAGTACAAGCCCGAAATCTGACCCGTACCCGATTTATATTTGAGAAGTCCATTACGGCCCGAAAATGTGATTGACAGGTCCATACATTAAAGCCTAACGAAAGACCAAGACAACAAACACAATAAACAATTGGTATTGAACAAGGCGTTTTAGGGCTGTTTAAAATTAGGACAGGTCCAGCAACTAGCTACTTATCTAGTTAAATTTAACAAAAAAATACTGACACGGAGTGTAAAGTCAGACCCGAATCAGGCCCTTTCTTTTTAAAGAAACCAAAGCCCGAACCCGGCCCGACTTACAACTCTGAAACAGGTATATGGTAATTTATTAACGATGCGACAAACGCCTGTTGCGCATGTAAAACTCAATCACATATATTTGCCCTAAATTTAAAATTGTTACCTAAACTTGGCCTTAAATTACGTTCAGATGTTGCTTTCTTAACAACCCAATCCTAGTAGTTCGAATCAAACCTCCATCTAACAGTGTCTGGAAGAACGATTTTATACTGTATATTCATTTGCACTGTATATTTATATATTTTATACTGTATATTTGGTTTGTGTTTGTTTAAAACCTAAATAAAAGTACTATTTAATTTTCCTGAGGTGGTTTGTTGTGACTTCAAGCCACTGGATCAATTGCAGAAACCAGATGTTTTGTTAAAATTGAGTATTACAACTATACGTAGCGATATTAATAACAGGATTATGTTTGCTGCAGAGAAGCTACAATGTTTTGATCTGTTAAGTCTCATCCCTGCAGCTGTTGACAAGAAGTTGGCGGCAAAGGCTGGTATAGCCCAGTTGCTTTCCAGATATAGGCCTTTGGATTAATTATTAAATCTCGCAAACGTTATGTAGTTTTGTTTAGCACACCACTAAAGCTTGCACACAGACTGGCCACGTTATGACGCGTGTAATTTGTTATAATGGTACCACGTGTCAAAAGTAAATGAAATATGTTCACCGCTCGTTGTCGCCAAACGGCAAAACTGGTTCTGTGCACAACATCACAACACTAATGCGCTTTGTATTTTTAATTTTTGTACATTTTGCAAACGCCCCAAAGAGTTGTTTGTTTTTTGTTTGGATTTTTCTTTAGTGGTGGCTTTAGTGGTGCATATTGATTTAGCTATACCACCGGTCACAAACCTTTTCAAAGCCGAGCACAAAATGGCATGAGGGCTACTAGTTCAAGACAAAAGCATAAATATGTTACAAAATCTATGGAAGAGTACAAAAACAACGTTTTTATAACATATTTAAAACTGATAATTATCAAGAACAGATTATCCGTGCCTGGTAAATAAATAAATAGAATCTACATGAGATGCAGCATTTTTTTGGCAAACTGCAGGGGCAACTTGCAGTTTTGGAAGTTCCACGGGCGAATAATAAGGATCCAAGGGGCGACTGGGTGCCCGCGGGCATAGGATGTTCCCTGAAACTACACAATCAACTTTTTGTACACATTACTATTATGCGACAGCACTTGATTTGGGACTTGCTTTCTGATCACATTACAGCAAATTGGAACACAGTCACCTGCTTAAAAAATGTACACAAAAGCATCATAACACAAACATTTTTACACATTATGTGGACATTTTATGACAGGGTTCAAAAGCTCTTGTTTTGACTTCTCATATTATTGACAAAGAATTTCATCCAGTGCACAATTTGATAAAAAAGTTCCTTTTTCTAAACGCATTGAATAAATCGGGTAATTTTCAAATACATGCAAAACGTTTGGGGGGGGGGAACTTTTTGTACACATTACTATTATGCGACAGCACTTGATTTGGGACTTGCTTTCTGATCACATTACAGCAAATTGGAACACAGTCACCTGCTTAAAAAATGTACACAAAAGCATCATAACACAAACATTTTTACACATTATGTGGACATTTTATGACAGGGTTCAAAAGCTCTTGTTTTGACTTCTCATATTATTGACAAAGAATTTCATCCAGTGCACAATTTGATAAAAAAGTTCCTTTTTCTAAACGCATTGAATAAATCGGGTAATTTTCAAATACATGCAAAACGTTTTCGTAAAACTATTGCAGAAAGTAAGGTTGGTCGCCAATCACTGCAAAATGACAAAAGACAGTAGAATTTCTGAAATCATCACGCCAATAAATGATAAGTAAGTTGCTGATGGTGCACAAGGCATCAATCTTTTTATATTGTTTAACCACGTGTGTTTTAACTTTTTTTCCCTGTACCGCCCCTTTTAGGCCCACATAATTTATAAACGCCCACTCAAAACTGACAAAAATCAAAACTATTTTATTTCACGTACACTATTAATGCGATAATTGAGAGCCGAATGTTTAAGCTATATTTTAGCACTTAAAATTATAACATGCTAATGGTTAATTAACACGATACCACTGCAGACAGTGCTCATTGCTTTTAACTTGGTACCCGATGATGGGCCAAAACTGCAATTGTTTTGTTTGATCGAGCACCGAGCATCTTACATTAACGTTCGGTNAAAAACAACGTTTTTATAACATATTTAAAACTCATAATTATCAAGAATAGATTATCCGAATCTACATGAGATGCAGCATTTTTTTTGGCAAACTGCAGGGGCAACTTGCAGTTCCGCGAATAATAAGGATCCAAGGGGCGACACTGCAAAACTACAGTATGAATTGATTAGTTGCTTATTACACAATAGTTTAAGAGGCAAGTCACAAACGGGTTTGTTGACATCACAATTAAACGTGTGATTTGTTCACTGGTGACTTAAGAAAGTTTGGTCCCAAAGAATAAAAGTGAATGTTTTTAAAATTCTCGATAAGTGGGAACACGCTCATTCAAAAGAGTTTTCAATTAGTTGCTGTTTATTTCTCTTAGCGTCGGCTTGCCTGATATGCTATGTAGAAGGGACTCTACAACTCTTTTGAAGGGACCTCTTAAACAAGAAAATGGACCTAATAATAATTAAAAAACACCGTATAAAGGGGGGGGGGTGGGTTTGTTGACATCACAATTAAACGTGTGATTTGTTCACTGCGGACTTAAACAGCCCCGGCACCGGAAAATTATTTTTTAATATGTTGTTTGTCGTATTTTTATAAACACGATTTCAAATTTAAAACCACAAAAATCGATGTTACTAGTCAAATATTTATGTTTTAAATCTAAAAACACTGACACCTTGCGGATATTTTGTCACTGAGCTCAAACGCCATGTGACGTCACCTCGTACCAACTTGGTTTGGAGCTTGTTTGTAGTCGGTGGTTGTTAACGNTTACTGGTTTAACCCTTTTCAAGTTTCGGAAAAAACATTTACAGGTATAATGTATATTGTATAATTTTTATATTGTATGTACAGTTACAGTTTTACTTATTTTGCAGTAATCTAGTTGTTTCAGATTTGCCCTTATTCCTTATGACAATGTTGCAATCAAGGCTGGGGGGGGGGAGTTTGGTCCCAAAGAATAAAAGTGACTGTTTTCAAAATTCTCGATAAGTGGGAACACGCTCATTCAAAAGTGATTTCAATTAGTTGCTGTTTATTTCTCTTAGCGTCGGCTTGCCTGATATGCTATGTAGAAGGGACCTCTACAACTTAAACAAGAAAATGGACCTAATAATAATTAAAAAACACCGTATAAATGGGTTCTGACTCGATTCTGCTTAGTACAACTCAATTACTACCTGCAAATATTGACCGACAATTAACGCATGTACTTTGTACAAAAAGCAGTGTGTTGTATCATCTTTGAAACCACGTAGCAAAACAAAGTACCTGACACAGTCAATACTTAGTCAAATTTACTTCTACTGGTCGCTGGAGAGATATAACAAAAAAAACTTGTCGTTTTGTTTAGTGTTACCTGCGCGCTATAGCCCCCGTTGAGAACTATTGGTTTAACCCTTTTCAAGTTTCGGAATAAAAACATTTTCAGGTATAATGTATATTGTATGAGTTATATATTGTATGTACAGTTACAGTTTTACTTATTTTGCAGTAATCTAGCTGTTTCAGATTTGCCCTTATTCCTTATGACAATGTTGCAATCAAGGCTGAAACCAAATTGAAAAGATCATGTCATGTTTTTCTGCGCCATCTAGTTATGTCATACATGAAAACGTTAAAGTCCATTTCCGGCAGTTCATTGCTGCGAAAGCATGCCTTAAAGCGGCGATAAGCAAAATAATAAGTTTTGTTGAAAACAGACAATGAATTTGCATTATTAGGGAAGATGTAATGTAGAACTATACGGTTTAGTGATCGTAAAGTGAAATTCCGAAAAGAAACTGGCCCATTCTATTACTTGAAGATCAGCTTTGAGATACGCATTTATAGTTTTTTAAAAGGGGTCTTAAATTAGTTTTGTACATTAACAATGTTAGGAGAAACTATTTTCAACAACATTAACGGTCATAAAGTCGTAACTATTGCAGCCTTCAAAAATAGTCATTTTGTGTTGAATAGTTTACATTAGTTACCAGTCAAGTGTAGAATTGCCTTTGCTGAAAAGGTGTTCCAGTTTGGAAAAATCAATTCGAATTTGTATTTTGAGGCACAGAACGTTGTCAACTTTCAATGAAGGAAGTTGTAATTGTTTGTAGTTTGACCACAATGCTTTTGACTGCATTGTAACTAAACAGTGGCATTGTACAAAAGTTGTCAGTTACTTTTTAGCTTTACACGATGAGTTCAATAGTGTGCCTGTTGCTTTTGTTTTCGCTCAACTCAATATCAGCATCACAGCAGGGGCCGAGCGAGACTTTTACGCACAACGCCCAGTTGGAACCGAACGGAAAAATTCACTTGTACTGGGGGGGGGGGGGGGGGGGGGGGGGGGGGGGGGGGGGGGGGGGGGGGGGGGGGGGGGGGGGGGGGGGGGGTCAGACATTGATGGTCACAAGAAGTTTAAGTACATTTCTGATAACTTGTCGCCGTTGGTAAGAGGTTTCATTTAAACGTTATGCCCACACAGGTGCATGGAAATACAAACGGATGGGTTGGAATAGGATTTTCCCCTAGTGGGTCAATGATGGGTGCGGACATGAATGTGGGATGGGTGAAGAACGGTGAAGGAACAATTACGGTAAATATCACTGTTAATAAATACTTCAAGACAAAAACGGCATCCACAAGAACTTGTTGCATCTTTATGCTTTAGGGAAAAAAGGTGAAAAGGTTGCATTGAACATTTGAATTACTGATTTCAGGACAGACACGGTGTTACAACTGGTAATACTTACCCGCCTCTGGATACAGAACAGAATGTCGAGTTGCTGGGTGGAAGCGAATGCGAAGGCTGGACTGTGCTCAAGTTCAGAAGACAGCTTGCTGCCTGCGACGACCAAGATCTGGAAATCACAGTGAGTTTGAAACGGATTTGAACGTTAATGTATGTTTGACGTGTTGTTCTTGATGGTTTCACCAATTTGGCTAACCTTTATCTTGGTTACAATACGTCACGATTATTGATAAAACGTATGTGACAGTTCATGAAAAAGATATTTTCCATAAATTATATTTGTTGATCCGAAAATAAATCAGGTTTTGCAGACTTCAAAGCGTGACTCTCATTTCTGAAGAATTTGCTGATGTCATACTTCTTGCTATTCGTGATTGCTTTCTTTTAACGAAATAATAAATCACGATTCTGTCAAAAAATGTTTCACCACTTCAAAAACATGTTTAAAAAATGTTTCAAGAAGAAATACAATTAACAGTACTTTTTTATTCGCTTTAGCAACACCTTATTCATTGCGTGCTTGTTTTTTTCAGACGAACACAATTCGAGTGATATACGCTTGGGGATTAAAAGATCCTTTAGGACATGACTTAAGTGGACCTGATTACCATACACCAGAACGGAGAGGTAACAAAACTCTACAACCGGCTATCTATTACCATACTTGGTTTGCCCTGCTTGTTGCTGACAGGTGTAAAAAGCCTATACCTGTTGGATCAACCCAACTTCAAACAGTCAAGATATCCAGAGGGTGAACGACACTTTCACTTCGACATTCGTAACGATAAGTTTCAATTGCCTGCAGTAGAAAGTTATTACAGCTGCAGGTTGTTCAAGATACCACATTTAACCACAAAACACCACATGGTCAAGGTACATAAAAGGTTGTAGTTCAAATTAGATACCAACGGCTTGGTTACTCATTGACTCCAAACAAAATTTATAATTTTTTGCTCAAATAAAACACATCATGCTAAAACTTATTTCGGGGAATTTGTGAGATTAAATATATCGTGTCAAGTGGGGCACAACCGCAAAAGTTTAACAACCCCTGTGCAAAATGGTTGTGCAACAATTTTGTAAAGCCAAGTTCACATGGCATTTTTTTACAGATTGAGGCTTTAGTTGACAATGAGCTTGAGGTTCATCACATGGTTATCTATCACTGCTTAGAAAATGTGGTAAGGATACAAATTAGGTGTGTTTCACATGCATATCATCTTAAATCTTAGATAGAGAAAAATGGATTTGAGTAAAACGAATTGCTTGAAAATTGGAAATTGAAGTCATTTAGTTTTTCAAAGGTCACGTTTAGTGAAAGTTAGAACAGAGGGGGGGGGGGGGGGTGGATTTGGGACTTGTACCTCTTTTACTGAAAAGAGTAAAACGAACTGCTTGAAAATTGGAAATTGAAGTTATTTAGTTTTTCAAAGGTCACGTTTAGTGAAAGTTAGAACAGAGGGGGTGTGAAAAATCACGAAAACGTAAAAAACGGTTATATGAACTGTTGTCTGCTAAAATTCTTTCTCTTTCGTCAGCTTTGTTACAAAGTAACCGAGCTATTTATTAAGTAAGACAGGATTAGGTAACCTTTTTTCATTTAAAAGGTAAACTGAGGTTAAAAGCGACAAGAAAAATCATTATTCATATCATCATGTCAATTAATCCGAGCGGAGCTGCCAAAGTTTTACACACTGTCGGCGAGAGTTCGATTAAGACTGCTCGCTTGTTGATGCAGAAGTTGACGTTTTCGTAAAATATTTGAATAGAGACATCACAGAGAAAATAGTTAACTAAATAAATAATTTTAATTAGAATACCTAGAACAAACATCAAATTAGACATCAACATTAAAAAAATACAATATAATCCACGGCGCTTATTTAATCAAGTACACGCCCGAAACCTCGCCCAAACCCGAATTAGCCAAGAAATGGTGAAATAAGGCTGAGTATCAGGTCAGGGTTCTCAAATTTGCCTATTTTATTTTCTTATCAAGTGTTCATCAGTATTATTTTCCTTTTGTCATTAACCCTGCTTATTTCTTAAACCAGAAAATCGACAACAAATAGTTTAAAAACTTACATTTTCAGAACGATTCATCTGTTGGAGTTAACACTGAATGCTACAACAACATGCCTCCTGATTTTAACAGTTGCGTGCATATGATTCACGCGTGGGGAATCGGAGGATCGGTAAGTTCCTAAACTCAAGTGCATGAGCCTCTTTCTAAAATGTTTTTTTGACACATGGGTTTTTACCATTTGTTTTACGGTGTAAAAAGGACCCACGTTTCTTTGGAACTTAACATTGCATACTAAAATAAAAAGTTTTTTCTTGAATTTTTGACCAAAACTTCATTACGTGATCTTCTACAACAAATCCCTATGTTTTTAAACGGGTGTTTGATTTGAACTTTATTTCCAGACGTTTTACTACCCCACCCATGCCGGTTACCCAATAGGAACTCCAGATTCCTTCAAATATCTTACATTGGAAATTCATTACGACAATCCACTTCGAAAAGCAGGTAAAGCTGTCGGTTACAAAGACAGGTGTTGAGTTGAGTTAATTTCGCTTGGTGCAAAAAACACGTGGCAACACAATAGCTCAAAATCAAACACCAACGGAAATAACTGCGCAACGTTAAAACGTTATCGAGCACAAAATATTGAAGCGCACTATTGGTGGATAATGACTAAACGCGCTGCAGCGGCATCTTATCATATGGTTACGTGATTGGGGCGCACAAGAAAGTGAGATTGGCGCATTGTGGGTAAACACAACTGTTTGACAGTTAGTAAACAAGTTGTGTAATGTTGCAACTCAAGGATTGCGTGTTTGAAAGAAAATTTCAGCCACTGGTGATCAAACCTAATTAATTTCCTCTAATATTTTACCAGACACTAGATGTTGTGAACAACATAAACATGAATGAACTTTTACACAGTGATTTAAAAATCGATGGTCACTTGATTTAAGTATTTTGTAGATATCGTGGACTCGACCGGGTTTAGGATAACATACACTCCCGACCTTCGCCCATATGACACTGGTATGTTAGAGGTTGGAATTTCTCTCTCAGGATTTCAGCAAGTCATACCACCGAATGCTAAGTCAATCAATAGCGCTGGAGACTGTACTTCTGATTGTTTGCGAGATGTAAGTTATAATTGGCCCTCAGGTGTTTATATCTTTTATTTATGCTGCCAATTCCAGAGTTTGGAACAAAGCGGTTTGACATCAATCAAAGTGTTTGCTGTGGTGTTACACAGTCATCTTCTTGGAAGACAACTTACTTTAAAACATATACGGTATGTGCCAATGACTAAACAAAACTGTACCATGTTGCGCGCTTATGCAGCCAATGTATTGTTTCGGAGATTAAGGTAGTAATGTTCAAGGACTAAGGCACTAATGTTGTGCAGTATTTTTGTCTATTATCCTAAACTTTTCTACTTGTTACAGAGAAGGGAAATACTTCAAAATTTTAAACAACACACTATAATCTATATTACATTAACCATGGGCGTTAGATTTAGATCAAGATCTTTTTACAGAAATGGGACAGAGCTTGAACCGATTGCAAGTGACCTATCTTACGACTTTAACTACCAAGAAACGAGAGTTCTGCCTGAGGAGCGGACGATCATGAAAGGCGACACCATGCGAATGGTTTGCAATTACGATTCTGTTGGAAGATCAGGAATAACGATGGTATAATAAGGTTGTTTTTCAGGGTAGGGTTAAATTTACAGCAGCATATAAAACCGGTTTATCTCTTGGCAATACTCCGCGACGTTTTAACATACTATGTAATCTTTCATATATCTTATACATAGAGAATTGTTGACCCGTAGGCCACTAAATCTTACATATACCTATAGACAGTTATTTTTATTAATAAGTTATTAGCCCAAAGTTTACCAGTTGAGATATAAGTATCCTTCAGGTTAAAACCTTTGTCTTAAAACCAAAAGCCGACAAAACTACCCAAACATGTTTGCAAATTTTTAAACTTCTGTTAAAGGTCAAACTTTACCCACAACCAGGTTGCCATGTTTAATTTTTTTATTTTGACTAGTTTTGTAAACTGAAAAAGCATACGTTTGGCTTTTTGTTTCAGGGAGGGCTGGCCACTAAGGAAGAAATGTGCCTTGGATTTGTTTATTATTACTCGAAACTGGCAATAGAATATTGCATGACTTCACCAGAATTTTCATCTTTAATGACTTATTTTGGATTTGAGTCTCACAGGTTGAACTTTTTGGTTTGAGTCTCACAAACATACAACTAGCACTGTGTTGTTTCCTAAACTATAATGTATCATTACAATAAAATAAAACAAAAACGGTTTTCTTTACATGTCCAGATTTTTACAGGCAAGTTCATATTGCAGGTCTTAAAACTGAGTAGTGGTATTTTATAGTTTATTTTCAACTTCAATCCAATTTTGTTTTATTTAGTGATCTTCAAATCGGGTTTTTTCAATTCGATGCAAACTTGAACAACGTAATAGTTTGGAAGCCGGAGAAATACGCGAACAAGACAGCATTGGAAATCTTAAACGCAGTAGGTTTACCATACAATAGAAAACGTAAAATATTTGAAAAACGGATATATATGTAATTTTTTTCATTTTTAGTCAATTTGAGAATTTAAACAATGTACTAAACTTGCGAAGCAGATCTGTATTATGTGTGGCCAAGCCTATGTGCGCCACCACTTTTTACCAACGCGATCCTAGGTTAGTATGATAAACAGTGTGAAATCTACGTTTGTTGTATTTAATAAAACGCCTAATTCAAGTGAAAACTAAAAGATGGCGACCGGTACTCGGAGTGTCCTACTTTACTTCCTTCTGGAAACAGAACAAAAAAGCAAACAATTTTCAGTGTGGTCAGTTAGTGTTTTCAGTGACATCCCTTTTGTCCGCAGAGGCAAAGTTGGGGGGGGGGGACTACTTTACTTCCTTCTGAAAACAGAACAAAAAAGCAAACATTTTTTCAGTGTGGCCAGTTAGTGTTTTCAGTGACATCCCTTTTGTCCGCAGAGGCAAAGTTGACGTCATTACCCTATTTAGTTTCGTTAAATCTTCAGCGCAGTCATAAATAATGTTTTGCGAAATTGTACCGCTTGGAGCAACTGCATTTCGAATTTAACGGCTAAAACGTAGAATAGTATAATATGGACTACTTCGTATAAAATTGGTATAGCTTTCCGCGGCCCCCAGTTTGGAAAGCCCCGCTCTAGTTAATTTTGCACAACATGTTTATAGTGTACTAAAATCTTTCGCAAAGTTAAGCTTTTTAGACTTTTAAAACAGAAATAAATCAATGAGCAAGCGTCCTAGGTTAGACAGCGAGCGTCCTAGGTTAAACATACGAAAGTCTATCAACTTGTCGTTTGGGCAGATGAGTTGGAACAAAGGGGAAGTGAAGAATTTTGAGAAGCATATGGCGTCAATTGCATCTTCTGCATTGTGCTATGGGTCTGGATACTTTGAGGTAAACAACGTAATAGCTACAATATGTTAAAAGGTGAGCACCACTGGTGTTCCAACATTCATCGGATGTCAAACGCTGATTTGAACTGTAAAAAGCTTTTTTTTCTACTAATACTTTTAGTATTTCAGTCCTGCAAAAAAGCATGTTCAGAAATTTTACCAAACAAAAAATATTGTAAAACTTCTTTTGTAAATGTTTTATACAATTAATTTTCAGCTTCCGAAGTTATACAAGCCTATAGAAATCACAAGCCCTTACGTAATTGAGCGACTGAACTGCACAGTGCCATCCAGCGGATTTCCGCTTACTGGTGTGACCAACCAATGTCCGGCCTTAGCTGGATCAACCGATGCACCTGTTACCACCACTTGTGGCGCCAGCGGGTTTTCCAGTTGTAGTTGGCTGATTTGGGTTTCGGTTTTTGTTTTCCATCATTACTTTACACATTACTAATATAAACATGTAAAAACATGAAGTGACATAATTGAAATAAAGACGTTTTAGTTTGAGTATGGTGCACAGGCACCACATGTTTTTTTGAAATATTTCTCCAAGAAGCATGTAACTTGCCGATCTTGTTTGCAAAGAATTGTTGTCCAAATTTCGTTCCAAGAACGACATTATAAAATGTACCAATAATTAGCTGACAAATTCAGCACACACTTAAATCAGTCTGCATATTTCTTCTTGCAAAACACTTCGGAAATCGATTTCGCCCAAATATGACATCGTCAGTCCTAAACAGGAAATAAACAAATAAATCACAATATAAAATGATAAAAAAGTAAACTATTAAAAGAATAAATCTACCATTTTCAATTACGTTTTCTATTCTTTGAAATTCGCTCCTATTTTTTTGTGACAGCAAAATCGTCCAAATTGTTACTCATGTGTTTTAATATATGAAACTAACAAGCAACTTTAAAAAGTGCAGATTATCACGTACAGCTATTGGACTTGTTTTTCTGTATATCACGCACATAGGTTGGGTTTGCTTTTCATTGCGTCTTTAGGTTATGGGGGGGGGGAATATGAAACTAACAAGCAACTTTAAAAAGTGCAGATTATCACGCACATAGGTTGGGTTTGCTTTTCATTGCGTCTTTAGGTTATTTTGGTTAGTTTCATTAGTGATAATTACGCTCTATTTAATGCAATCAAACACAAGATATGAAAATAATGAAATCTTGGTCGAACACAATAACTGGCGATTTACAAATTGTTTTCACTTAATATTGAAAAACTGCCGCCTGCAAAAGTAGAAATACCAAAACCATTTTGTTATGGCGTTTGAAAACATTCGCCTTCGACACAGGACAAAAACATTTGACAAACGAATGCTTGTTAAAACACACTTATCAAAGTGAAAGGCCAAGAACGACTTTACGCGACAATAAAAAGCCCTAAGCAAGCAAAAGATTTACAACGTGCTGTTAAACTTCATTTTTGGTTTCGGTTCTTGGAAATAAATGATTGATTGTCGCTTTATGTCACGAATTGGATGACAACAGCGATTGCTAAAACGTCTGCATTGCGATGTATTACAAGCTCTCTGGCAATTTGTTATTGATCATTGGACATTGACCATTTCCATTAGCGTTTATATGGTCGACTGTACGTTGGATGTTTTGGGTCTATGATAACAAGGTGATTTGTTTTATAATCTATTGTGTGTAAAATGTAGTTAAAGACGTATCATAATTTTTCCAACATAATTCACTCAGCGTTTCTTGTCGCTGTAGAACGTGAAAGAGTATTATTTTTTGCCTTCCCATTTAAGTTTCATCCATTGCTTACACAAGATAACACGAAGCACAAAATGCTGAAAATTCGACTCGATGGTTGGACTGGCCGATGATCATGACTAATGCCTGGGATGTAAATTAAGGACCTTGGGGTACTGGATTACAGAGACCACGTGTTTAATTATTGTTTTGGAACAAAGATTCTATAACCGTATTTTTTTCATATCCTACTTTATTCAAGTCAGCTTTAGATGTAGAAGTTAATTTGTAGCGCAGTTTTGTAGTTTTAATTACATTCCAAGGCTAGTTTACCATGCTGCGTTTTAGCCTTGAGCCCCGCGAGGCAGGCAATAGATCGTTGTAACACGTGACGCTTGACTGCGTTAGCGATATGGAAACACGACCAATTTTTGTCGCTAAATTCAAAACATGGACAAAAATTTTGGGCTAGGCCCAAACGCGACATGGAAACATAGTATATGACTCTTTGCACACCTGGTTTAAAACCTGATAGCAGTTTATTGTTGATTAATTTGTGTCATTTGTACGACAAGAACTATAGCCTACTTTGAATTCACATGCATTGAACAAAACTTTTCATTTTTTAAATCTTGTCATGCGACTTTTTTGTTGTCTTCTGTAATCCTGAACCGTTCTATGGTTCAAACGCCACAGGACTCAAATCGCATTGATTGCTGTAACTGATAGTTGTCCTGACGACAAACAGGCGTTGTATGTTGGTGATATCTAATACAATTCTCAAAAAACAACACACGTATGTGGTACATGCACAACATAACAAGCTTTTTTTACCATTTTGTAACCTTTTTTGGGCAATCTGATGTTAAACCAGTCAACTTAAAGTTCTAAAGAAAAAGCACTGTTTGTTTAAAATACTATACATTCTATTGTGCCACAACATTAGTGTGTCATGAAAAATTGTTTTTGCAAGCTACTTTAACTCTGAGGATTTGATATTCAACAGATTTTTATTTTTTTTGTTACCAAACCCAATTTCAACCAGTTTGTTACATGCAAACAAGTTTATTGAAACAACATTTTTGTGTTTTTACACCGCAAAATGACCCGTCAACAAAGATGTCGGGCACACATTTAGTGGGTCTGATATTCGGTAAGTTTAAATTAAATGTGTATCTACCTGGCAATACAATTTCAAAAAAGCACGGCTCAGTTGAACGAAGTTTTAGTTTCGACTACGGAACTTAGAACTAACTACATCCTAATTGACTCATTTGTTATTATATTACCCATCTGGCTGGTGGAACCTCTTAATATAGTGAAACCTTTGAAGAAAACCCCACCAAATCAAACGTTGATGCTATTGAACGTAAAAGATTTCCGTGATCGCACGATTTTATCATTAACTAATGCCCTGTGCCCTATGTAGTCATTTTTTTTTCGCGAGGTTAGAACCCAGGATGGTCCCGGGGACGAATCCCGATCAGGTTTTTATACTTGTATGTGAGATAGGCGCGCCGGACCATTTACTGCCCTACCGGTTTTGTCATGTATTTTGTGTTTATTGTGACACTTGTTAAAAATATTTTGACCGCTCGCTTGCGCTAAAACTAAAACTAGTACCGTGCCAAACATTACGGCAGCAATGGGGCAGGAACTTGGCCGAATGGTCCGGCGCGCCTGACCCATATACAGGGGGGGGGGGGGGGGGGGGGGGGGGGGGGGGGGGGGGGGGGGGGGGGGGGGGGGGGGGGGGGGGGGGGGGGGGGGGGGGGGGGGGGGGGGGGGGGGGGTCCCGGGACCGTCCTGGGTTCGAAAAAAATACGACAGCAATGAATTAAATTAAACGACACGTATTTGCACCTTTGTATGCTTTAAAAAATAGTTCTTTAATATGTCATGTGTTTCGTAGAGTTCCTTGCCTTTTGTTTGAATTATGCCTTCGTGCTACGTTTAATTTGGCCAAAATAACATCCGCTAGGTTCGCTAACATTGCCTTAATTTAATAACTCTTGGTGCGACTTTGATCATAGGCCTATGTACAAAATACATTATAACACTAATGTTTAATTTACTCTTTTCTATTAATGATATAGCCAGATTTAGACGGTCTATAATATTTATTATGATATAGTTTCAATTCAAAATTATTTTGTGATATAGGGAACTGAGATTGGGCAAACGGTATTAATATACAGTAGCCTACCACAATACTATTTACAAAACAGACAAGGCTTTTTAACTTGAGAGTTTTTTGTTGTTGTTTTTTGCTGGTCAATTCCTCATTTGTAGTGAGTGGGTAATTACTGTGTTGGTGTTATAGCTTGTTTTCGTGGCAAATACAACGACTTGGTTAAAGTTGAAGTGAAAGAAGAAATTTGCCTTCTCTTGTCCATTTGGTTTGTCATGGCAACCTCCATCGAAATTTTTGTTAAAAGTTGCAGGAAGTCGAGTTCTTCTGGTTCTGAAAACGGGGGTCATGATGTAATTCAGTGGTCGGCAACCGCCGGTCCGCGAGAAGTCGTTACGGGCCGTATAACTTTTCAGGTTAAATGCTTTGCCCATGTATTCCAAGGGTGGTAAACTAATTTAAGCGTTTTTATTGCTAAATATTTGTATTTTTCAAAGACCGGTCCGCGATAAAATTTTAGTTTCAAAACGGTCCGCAGTGCGAAAAAGGTTGCCGACCCCTGATGTAATTAATACACGAAATAATGTTTTTGTTTTGCGGGACAATGCTTTTAACAAGAAACAAACAAGCCAGTATATCAGTGTAAAACATGACGTTTTGACATCAGCTTGTGTCATTCTCAAAGAGAAGAATTTTTAAAACCGTGAATTTTGTACCTAAGGACAATGCTTTTATTTTTGCAAAAGATTGTTTAGTTATGTGTAAGTGGTGTAATATATATGACGAAAAAATCTATTCTTAGTGAAGTTATTAGAGCAACTTTCTTTGCAGCATCTTAAGGATTTTAAACACAAATTGTTTTGATACTGCTATAGTTAACATTTTAAACGTTTGTGCCTAAATGCTTACATAAAAAAGGAAATCGGGCCTCTAAATTACTCTCTGAAAGTTACATAGATTTTCACACTCACACTTGTTATTTACCATCGACATAGCGACGAAGAACGTTGCAAAACTTTCGAATATATCTGGAGCCTTTGATTGGGTTTCGGAATGACACGTGATCTGAAAATAATTAGGTAACAAAAATGTCCAGGGTAAGCACATTTTAAATTTTGTGTCTTGCTCTGGGAAGTAGGAAAATCAACTATTATTGGCCAACTTAAGCTTTCATTATAGCTTTTCGTTCATACATACACTAAGTTCTATGGATAGCGAGTTTTCGCGATAATAGCAAAGGGACTGTTATGAAAAAATGTTGGAGAAGTTTTAGAACCACTGGCATATGAGATCAATTTGGTCACACCCCTTCCCTTTTATTTATATACTCACTCTTAGTTGTAGAATTGCACATAATGAAATCCGCTCCAATAGGAAGACCAGAAAGCAATGTGACGCCGACATCCGCGTACTCGCCCTCGTTTCCGCTTTCTGATACCGGTCCGTCTGCTTCTAGCTGATCCGAACAGTCACTCGTTTGCACTATCCCTGCTTTTGCAATAGCAGTTCCCCGACATGCCTTAAACGCGGATAGTTAATTTATTTTTTCTACGCAAACTGAATATTTCAAGAAGCCATTGGATAGATAGTTTGTTTACTCCAATATTTCTTTTCTGTTTTTAATGTAACTTATTTAAAATGCCCGTTTCTTCTAATATGAGTCAGTTGTTACGCACTAATCATATTTAACAAGTAAAATATCTATACAAGTAAATGTAAGCATTTGGGCATTACTAAAAATGCGTTTAAAGTAATACTGGTAAAAGTCGCATGTGGTTATGTAAATAAGTTGGACACACCGAAAACCATATGTCAGAATTTCCATTTCTTTAATTTCAGTGCGCACTTACAAAACTACCTGAAATATCAGTATCTTAGGTTTTCCTTGCAAACCCTTAATTTCACTTAGACTTTGAACAATGTCGTCAACATTGACTCCATAATCTTTCATTTCAATCTGTCCTTCGGATCCATGGGAGAGAAATGCGATGGCCAGACAACTTATCTTCGAGTAATCTTCTTTGCGAATGTCATCCAATTTCTGCCAAATGTCAAAAAGATAAAACGATTTCGATGATTTACAAATTCTACATGAATTTGTTGCTAATTTTCTGTAAAAAAGGCCAAGTAAACTCCTTAACGTGGTAATAACCAACTTGGACAAAGTTTTACCTGAAAAAACATCCCTGCAGTGAAATTTTCGAACGGTTGCTGGGTTATAAAGTTATATTTGTTAACCACGTCGTTAAGACTATTTGCATCGAGATCGGAACCATCGCGTTTTGGCAATTTGTGATTGTCTGCAAAAATGTGTATGAATGTGATTTCAAATCATGTAGGCTTTACTTCATGCTTAACGTTTTCAGTAAATCATTTGATGTTCTACCCCACAGTTTTCATCTTTATGAGAGTAACTGTCAATAACAATGTTTGCAGTTACAACAAGATTTACCTATATTCTTACGTTTACTTTATAGGGCAGGGATGCACAACCTTTTCGCCATGACGGCCGCATCACGGGGGGGGGGGGGGGGGGGGGGGGGGGGGGGGGGGGGGGGGGGGGGGGGGGGGGGGGGGGGGGGGGGGGGGGGGGGGGGGGGGGGGGGGGGGGGGGGACTAATGATTTTAAAGAGTTGTGAAGATATAGAATTTATCTGTAATGTCTCATATACTGGTGCCTAAAAGCCCAAATAGATTTTGACTTGATTCATTGATTTAGCCCAGCGGTTCTCAAACTGATGGGGTCCGCGATCCTTCAGGGGTCCGTAAGGAAATTTTGGGGATACCGCGAAAAGGCAGTTCTATAGTCTTATTTGGCGTTAGTTTGTGACACTGAATCAGTTCAAATCAAAGTAGAATTGAGAATCGACAGTCTCTATTGCTAAACCAGTGGTTCTCAAACTTTTTTTGTTGCGACGCCTCTGGGAAAGTTTTCTGCGACGCACCAGCAAATAAAAGTTAATGAGAAAAATTATTATTGAAGTTGTGTTTATTGATACAACAACAAAAAGCCACGAAACGGAACTATTCTGCGACGCCCTTGGAAAATTGGAACGACACGCCAGGGCGTCGCGACGCACAATTTGAGAACTACTGTGCTAAACAATAGCCTTCATTGCATGAAAACTAACAAAAGTGCAATTGTTCGCACACAATCGTAATGTTTTTGTTAAGTTATAATGTTTTTTGGTTTTTGTCCTTAAGGACCGCTAGCTTACGAAATAATGGAAGCGGACCGTTTAGAAAAAAGTTTTAAAAAAGTGTGAGAACCACAGATTTAGCCAAACGATTTGACAATCAGTCTTAACTGTCTTACGTCTCTTTCTTCATTGTTTCGTTGTTTGTTGACTTGTTCATTTAATTGTTTGTACAAAATAGGCAAACAATACGTCTAGTTCGCATGGATACTGGGTCGGTATATATTTGTTTCCATCCCATCAAAATCCATTCAATCTAGTTTTTTAAAGCTGAACGTCTAGCAACAGAGTTTTATTCAATTTACGGCCGCCAGTGCGAGTATTTTAACACACATGTTCAAGGCCGCATAAATTCATTACCGGGCCCGCAGGTTGTGCACCCCTGTTATAGGACAACCAAATGCACCATGCGATCTAAATGTACCTGAAATTTGTTAACTGCATCAACAATTTTCCAGTAATTTAAAACAATTATTCTTACTTACCGAACTCCACGTTATTAAAGACATAAAACATTCCAAACGGTTCATTTAATAGATATCGTTCCGGTTTGCAAGTCATTTTAGGTTAATATTGGTCACCTGTAAAAATTGCTTTTCCGTATATACGCCTGACTATGTTTTGACACAAAACTGACTGAGTATTTCAACTGACTTTCGGTGACAAGTTACTGTTAAAAGTGAGGCTCCTGAGCCTCAATGAACCGGTTGCACTTTACGAAACACAGACAACACAACTGAACAAAACCGATCGCGCTTCTTTCATGTGAAGGGTTTTGTTCACGGTCGTTTTGTTTGTGATGTACGGCGAAGCGTTTGTTTCAAGGTATGTACATTCGTTTCAAGTTACATATTAACGTAAACGAAGTTTTGCTTCTAATCTCAAAACCTTTGCTCTGTTTGTGTGGGTGTAGCTTTATAGCAAGGTAGTGTTAGTCCTCTGTTTAAACTCCTGTACAATAACAGCCTATATACTTTTAGTCCACTGAAACAGCTCTAGTCGGTCTTAATTGTAGACACAAGGGTTACTTTCCTTTTGGAATTACCAGTGCATTGTTTACAAAACTAAACACACGGTTACCACGTAGCAGAAACCCTGTATATGTAGCCTGTTTTATCAGATAAACAAAAAAACGTGCGTTTGGCTGATTCATATTACCTGTAGTTTGATAAGACAGTTTTCACTTTCGTTTAGGTTTATCGCGTCAAAACAAACATTTCACAATTTACAGTTCCCCTATTAACCTTATACACACTGATTTACTTTGGACACACAATGTGTTTAACATAAAGACATTAAAATAATCATCCTTGACACATTAAAAAAGAGGTGGCTGTTGCCCGATTGAAACCGTTTGTTTGCCGTACGTACTTCTGTGCTTTTGTAAAAAAATGCACAGAAAGTATTAAATTACTTTGAAATGGCTTCAACAACATAGCCATTGTGAACGGTTATGGCATAACTACACACTTGGCCATTTAATTGTCGTCATGGGGGGGGGGATTCGTTTAGGTTTATCGCGTCAAAACCAACATTTCACAATTTACAGTTCCCCTATTAACCCTGTACACACTGATTTAATTTGGACACACAATGTGTTTAACATAAAGACATTAAAATAATCATCCTGGGGGGGGGGGGGGGGGGGGGGGGGGGGGGGGGGGGGGGGGGGGGGGGAAAAGTATTAAATTACTTTGAAATGGCTTCAACAACATAGCCATTTTGAACGGTTATGGCATAACTACACACTTGGCCATTTAATTGTCGTCATTTCAGGCTGGTAAACTCAAGTTTCTAGTCTAGTTAGTTTTGTATTTTTGGGTTCAGATGCCAGGTTTGTGCCACTTACACTTCCAAATCGTATGCTGTTATTTTGTCAACGCCAAAATACTGCTGTCTTTATCTCTACAAACCTTGCATAAGTGATCTGCAAGGTAAAATGGGGGGGGGGCCTAGTCTAGTTAGTTTTGTATTTTCGGGTTCAGTTGCCAGTTTTGTGCCACTTACACTTCCAAATCGTATGCTGTTATTTTGTCAACGCAAAAATACTACTGTCTTTATCTCTACAAACCTTGCATAAGTGATCTGCAAGGTAAAATAATATATCAAATCATAGCGAGCATTGCTAATGTTATCGGATATGACGCGCGCAAATATATTAGCCTGTCAATTAACGATAGACTAAGCTCAAGCTAAATCAAACAGATGCCTTGTATCGATTCAAAACACACGCTTCTCTGTTTTTTAACATTAATCGTTTTGGCATAAGAGTCACAATCCTAATAAATAGTAACAAATACATTGCGGTTTAGATGTCAAGATGGTTTATGACACGACGTTTTCATGCGTACATAATGGAGTTGCACACACCAACTCCTTTCCAAGTCCACATGGCTGATAGTAAGTACACAATAAAATCTGTATCATTGCATTTCAAGTTCTCTTAATGATGTGCAAACAAAATGTTTGCTCGAAACAACAAACAAGTGCAACATTTTTGTCTCTAGCAAGTTTTAATTTTTTTGCGTTTTGACCATAAACAAAATATGGTACCGGTGGATATCAAAATGACCAACTTGTCGCCTTCCTGATTTATGTAAGTATTAAGGCTTTCGCCTTGCATGATCACGGCTTGGTCCGAAAGCACACATTAAACAATATTAAATATACCAAATCGTTATAGTTTTGCCTGCAAACCATTGTAGAATTGTTTCTGCATTTTATTCCACCACAAATAACGTACACCACTCGCCAACACCAATCATAGAATGACCAGAGAATCCACCACCGTCACGAGCTGCTGCCCACTTAAAGGTAGCACCCATATAAAGGAAAACGTACACATAAAACATTTTATCGTTACACTACCCCCATCCACAAAGCACGTTTTATCCACACACAATAAATAGTACATATAAAACACAACATAAATCACCATTCATACGCGTTTAAATAGCTCGGCGCGCGACGCGTGCGGCCAAATCGGGATTGTTCAGCGTTGGCCAATAAATGATTTGCCTCAACAAAATCATCACGTTCCATTGAGTTGCCGATCTCCACATCTGCGTTGTTGGACGTCTCGAGCCAATTGGTTGGTGCGGTTTCAGTTGAAAATGATCGTAAATGGTCAACATGCACCACACGCCCATAATTGTCTTCTTCTCTT